>JALJCO010000377.1:110000-152500 GCA_023101725.1 Atherinomorus stipes | reverse complement strand
TGCCTCACCCCCGACCCCAGCACCTGCAGCACAGTCAGCACCCTCCCAGAGGGCCCCCCGGCCCCTCGCTTGGACCCAGAGGCACGCAGGCAGCGTTGAAGGCCGAACAGGACCTAAAGGTGAGTTTCTCGCTCCTGCATGCAGGGCTGTGCGATATACTGATATGAGATTTCATGAAATGCAGCGAAACGAAATCTCTCATTATTGAAATAGATCAATACCGCGTTTTTAAATATAGATATGGTCTCGACATATGAAAACATCACGATTATTTCAGTGTATCAATATTTTTTCTCACCCCTTTTATTTAAACTACCTGGAAGACACTCCTCCCCAAGACTCTTACAAGGAAATCATAAAAACCAGCAACTATCCTTAATTACTTCTATTCAACAAACATTTCTAGCCTGTTTTCAGTTCCATCTGTGGAGCGATACCTTTACGATAAACATGTTTCAGTTCTAAAAAACAGCTGTTTGCTATGAAGTTAAACTTTCAGACAATTAAGAGTAAAAATACTGGGATATATCGTTAGGGATGGGTACCGAGTTCAGTACTTTTATTGGTACCCACCGAACTCCGTTGGTACTACCAAGTACAGATTCACGTAAAATTAAACGGTACCATGTTTCGGTACCTAAATGCATCCTTTTACTGTGAGGGAGGGGAAGAGTTGGTGATTTCTATGCCGCACTTGAACGTCGTGTGACAGAAGGTTATTATAGTTAATTAAAACTAACATAAAACTAAAATTAAAAAAACATTTTTGTTAACTGAAATAAAAAAATTTCGAGTGACTTTCTGATGATTTTAAATGTCACGCCAGAAAAGTACCTCTAATTTACGAAAAAATCCCCCAAAACTAAAGCTGAAACTTATAAAAACTAGACTAAAACTAAGCATTTTCCAAAAAATAAAAACTGGCAAACCTGCTAAAAAAGCTAACTAAAACTAGCTGAATTAAAAAAACAAAAAGTCAAAACTAAATAAAAACTGAAACTAATGAAAAATCCAAACTTTTATAACCTTGGTATGACATCAGCTGCAGCGGCCGCGATCAGCTGATTGAAGCTTTTCTGACTTCACTTCTCTAAAACATCATTTCTGTAATATTTGAGATGCAAACTGTAAGACAAGCGACAGAAACGCGTCTGATCTGAGGAAGCAGCTGATGAAACGCAATATTCTTCCAAAAACGCTGTTCCAGACGCTTCATCTGCAGCCCGCAGAGAGGAGGAGTCCGTCAGCGCCTCAGCAGCTGAACCGATGTAATCGTGGGGCAGATAATAACCAGCGGGGTTCACAAACTGCTGTTCAGAACTCGGTATGATGGAAATACTGAGTTTACCATTAACCAGCACAGTAAACCAGTTCAGGGCCGACGTGCAGCTCACGTCTCTCCCTTCACATCCCCCATCTCATAAAACTCCTCCTCACAGTGGAGTTTCTGCATGCGAGTGCAGCAGCCACAACACCTCCATCTGTCCTGGAGTCTGCGTCTCTGAAGAAGCTTGTCTGGTTTAACCAGCACGGCAAAAACTGTCTGCACCAAGTTGGTAAACTGGGCTGGATCCCTGCAGCAGGACGCTCACAGCCTCCATCCTACCTGCACTAAACGCCGTGACAGAATCAGTTTAGTGTCTGAGAACATTTCAGCTTTATTCTCAGTAAATTATTCCATCATTAAGTTTCCCTCTGTTACCAGATGCTCCGACACCATAGAGAATAAAAACAGATGGAGTTTGCTTTCATATATTAGTTAAAAATTACATGTTGAGAATGAGAAATAAACCTGGTATTGCCATATAAACACACGCAAAGTACCAAACTGGTACCGTATCACTTCAAATGTGAACGGTACCTATCGTGTATCGTCATCTAAAATAAATATATTGTGATATATTTGGTGCATATCGCCCAGCTCTAGCTGCATCGGCTCATTCTTTCCACGTTTCATTAATCTGAGCATTCACCCATGACTCAGCGAGTTTATTCTCCCCCCCCATCTCCAGGCTAAGCAGCGGGCCGAGGTGCTTCAGTCGACTCATAAGTTCTTCTCAGAGCAGCAGCAGCAGCTGAAGGCCCCTCAAGTCAGTAAAACGTCTCGACTCGATCAAGGAGGAAAAGTTGCTCTCGACACGTCCGCCTCGAACCATCAGGCGGGAAGCGAGCGGCCGGACGCCGACAAGCCCCCCGTACCCACAGCCAAGCCCATCCGGACTGGCCCCATAAAACCACAGGCCATAAAACCAGAAGAAGGCAAGTAACGGGCTTCAACCCTGCTCAGATGACACGATGAATGAATATCTGGAAGAGAGAACCCCCCCATCCACTCACAGCCGCATCATCCCGGGAGGACAGTGTGAGGGAGGATGGATGAGCAGGGGTCCGCAGACAGGAGGCGCTGTCGTTACCGAGCACCATCCTCTTCCTCTTCTTTCCTCCTCGTTCTTGTCCCACTGCTGGTGGGGGTGTTCACCTGGGTTCTTCCATCATATTTAAATGCCGATTAAAGTTGCTGCAGAGTTTGTTCCTCGACAGCTCGGATCTACCCACGTAGATTCCAGGAAGGCTGGAGAGGAAAGTTGAAATTTGCTGCTGCATTTGCCATTTTTATAGCTCATTTCAGTTACTTTTTAATTCTTCTGCCCAGATAGCGTCACACATATTTAGGTGAAACCTGTTTTTGTTAACAAAAGAATGAATCTGATTTTTTTTTTTCTTGATGTAATTTAGTGAAGCACACATTTTTTCGTTGCCCAATCTCCCTTCAGAACTAATCCAGAGATTTGTGCACACGCACCTGCTCAACGGTTTGATCACGTACTGCACGGAGTCATGAAATCAGAAATTCTGTCGTTTTTGTTTTACAACAAAGGAAATGTGAAAAGCATCTGATTTAACTTTGAGTTATTGATCTGTCTGCCTGTGAGCCTTCGCTCTGCCTTCTGCTCTCATCTCCTTGCCTGAGAATTACAGATGTGTTGGGGTGTGTGTTTGCGTGTGTGTCGGGTGTGTGCTCGTGATATCAACAGTGGGGGCGAAGCTTGTAGCTGGACTCTCCTGTACATATAGCCAAAGGTTAAAGCAGCCAGGAATGACGTGGCAGCCTTCTGGGATGGCTGTTGCCACGGCAGCAGTCTGGAGTGACCCTGCAGGATCGCATGCATGACGTAGGATCACCACTTCCAGCTATTCTGATATTGGAACAAGGGTCACACACCCTCTCACTGCTTTCACAGCCATCCTCGCTGACACACAAACGTACACACTTCACTGTAAAAAGCACTCAGACCTGCTGCTATTGACTGATTTCAGTGCCCTTAGCTAGTGTATCCAGAACAGGGCTGTTAGAGGAGGAGGTGGGAGTTGATGAAATGGTAGAAAATTTGGAGTGTGAACATTGACCGTCGTCACGACGAGGAACAGGACGGAGAACAAAGAGAAAAATAAAATGAGAAGCCTCAAGTTCCGAAGCATTTAGGCAGAAAGACATTTGCTGTTTGTCTTTAACTGATGAGAGCGATCAGTTGGGTTTTTGTCTCTGCCTGGCCTCCGCTGGCCCGCCGTGCGCTCATCCCGGGGTGGCGATGACGAAGGGCCTTCAGAAATGTACAGAAGTATGCACCCTGAGGTCATGAGGGACTCACATCTGCCCCAACCGGAGGAAGTCTTTCATAGGGAGGATGGAAGAGGGAGTTGGGGAGGGGCGGGTCTTTTTTTTTCTTTTGTTTGTTGTACAGGGGTTTCATCGCTGTATTAAAATATGTACGTTCTTATTTACATTCTCTTGGTTTGGTTACAGAAACTAATAAAAATAATATACTGTTGAGAGTCTCCCCAGTCAGGCTTTTTACATGTTTACACATTGATTAAAATCGTCAGTGCCAGGTTACTCAGGTTGGTCCCACAGCAGTTTTCAGTTTAGCCCTGCTCCAACACACCTGACTCACATTGATGAGTCAGGTTGTTGGATCCATCTGGGCCCTGTCTTAACACCTGCACCCCTAGAACAGGGGCGCCCGCAAACTTTTTTTAGGGGTGGCCAAGGGTTATTAAAGGATAACTTTTGTTTCTTTCAACCTGGACCTTATTTCTGGAATTATTACGTCATTTACTCACCACCAACATTTCTGCATCACTCTGACTCCTTTGGACGCTATTTAGATCCGTCGTAGATCCGCGTATGTCCATATAACAGCAGTGAAGGGGGCCGAATGAATGGGTCCCCATACAAGACATTATCTGCAGCAAACTTCAACAATACACTGTAAAAACTCAAATCTTACCAAGTAGATTTTTCTCATTTCTAGTCCAAATATCTCATCACAATCGAGACAAAATCTCCTAAAGAGAAACATTTCAGTGAGATATAGGAACTTGTTTTAGGACAAATGCATCTTATATCAAGAAATCTTATCAAGAAAATTTCACTTGTTCCATTGGCAGATTTTTTTTTTTTTTTTGCTTATTGCAAGTAAAAAAAAAAAAAAATCATTTTTTTATTTTAATTGTGGCTTGTAATGAGCATTTCAGTGTGTGTGTCGCAAACAAATGACTTCAGACAACTTTGCTATGACCTCACCCACTGAAAACCAGAGCTGAAGACGCCTCAGTTTCAATGTGAGCAAACTAAACGGGGGGGTGTGGTGTCGGCCAATGAGGGCGGGGTAGGTGCTGATGTGAAAGGGGCATTAGAACCTGTCTGGGGCAGTTCTGGGTGGAGCCTTCCTGGATAAATTTGCATAAGAAACGGTGAGTTAATTCGGGGTGACAGACCTGCGGGGGACTACGGCAAAACAGCAACGGTAGAAAATGTAGTTCTGGTGTAATAATTTATTTTTATTAGCTTAAGATTTTGACATTCAATTATGAGCAAAGCTGCACCGTGTTAAAAATTGACATAAATGCAAAAAATATTTTTGCAGGGGTGGCCAGCCTTTTGTTCAGGGGGGCCATGGCCACCCCTTGGGAGCCATGACCTAGAATGTGCGCTCCCGTTGAGGGTTCAAGTGTGTAATGTGTCCCAAGTCCACCCCCTCTGCGCCCTCAATCCACACTTCATTGAAGTCCACATGGAAGCATTTTTCCCATAATTCATTGCTGCATGTGACATTTTTACCATAAAGGTGGAACATGACCATGTTTGGTGATGAGCTCCTGTCTGTGGTGAAAAAAATGCCATTTTAGATGTAAATGTTGAAATGTTTAATCTTTTACTGCTGTAGGTGAAATAGTTACTGAAGTTTGTCCTGTTACTTCCACATATGCTTTAAATATTAACTTTCATGATTCAAATGCTTGGAATTTTATCAGTTTACTGCTAAAAGTGAGAGGACCCAACTGCAGTCACGATACGTCGCCATATATCCAATCCACGCCGGAAGTCCCGAGCCGAAGTTTCTTCTCTATGTAACTTACTAAAATCTAACCCTAACCCCCCAAATACACCACACACATCTGGTTAGATACTCTTGGCAGTGTTTAACGAACTTCCGCTTGAGACTTCCTGTATGGATTGGATGTATGGCGGCGCCCTTGTCGGCCACTGTAATTGCAGTAAGGTTCACTTGATAAAAGTAGCTGTATTTAATTTTTATTTAAACTTTATTTACACACGTGAGTCCCATTGAGACGCAGTGTCTTTTACAAGGACACCTGTTTACCTGACATACATGCTTTTATGGACATGTGGACATTTATGGACATTCTATGCAACAATAACGGTCACAGAGCAACAATTTAATCATTATTATACATTTAGTTTAGAATGTAACAATTATTTAACCTGTACTGGTGAAATTATACAGACACCTACAGAAATGAGTTCAGTCATTTATTTATTAGTTAAACTTGTGTGGATTTCATAATATTTTACAAGAACAGATTTAATGAACTTTATTCAGTTCATGTCTGAAAATGACGTTTCTCCACCAGGAACAGAGATGAGGCGGAGTTTGGAGACAATGACATGAAATGATGGAGAAACATCACTGTCCCAGTTCTGCCTTTTTCCCGCACTAACCTGCACATCCAACCCTGAACGTGCACTTCTTACAAGTGCACACTTCACACAGGGGTGCAAGGTTTAGGGCGGGTACTGGGACACTTCGTACAGGGGTGCAAGGTTTAGGGCGGGTACTGGGACACTTCGTACAGGGGTGCAGGGTTTAGGGCGGGCACTGGGACATTTCGTACAGGGGTGCAGGGTTTAGGGCGGGTACTGAGACTTCGCACAGGGGTGCAGGGTTTAGGGCGGGTACTGTGATACTTCGTACAGGGGTGCAGGGTTTAGGGCGGGTACTGTGATACTTCGTACAGGGGTGCAGGGTTTAGGGCGGGTACTGTGATACTTCGTACAGGGGTGCAGGGTTTAGGGCGGGTACTGTGATACTTCGTACAGGGGTGCAGGGTTTAGGGCGGGTACTGTGATACTTCGTACAGGGGTGCAGGATTTAGGGCGGGTACTGGGACACTTCGTACAGGGGTGCAGGGTTTAGGGTGGGTACTGTGATACTTCGTACAGAGGTGCAGGGTTTAGGGCGGGTACTGTGATACTTCGTACAGGGGTGCAGGGTTTAGGGCGGGTACTGTGATACTTCGTACAGGGGTGCAGGGTTTAGGGCGGGTACTGTGATACTTCTTACAGGGGTGCAGGATTGAGGGCGGTTACTGGGACACTTCGTACAGGGGTGCAGGGTTTAGGGCGGGTACTGGGACACTTCGTACAGGGGTGCAGGGTTTAGGGCGGGTACTGGGACACTTCGTACAGGGGTGCAGGGTTTAGGGCGGGTACTGGGACATTTCGTACAGGGGTGCAGGGTTTAGGGCGGGTACTGGGACACTTCGTACAGGGGTGCAGGGTTTAGGGCGGGTACTGGGACACTTCGTTCAGGGGTGCAGGGGTTTAGGGCGGGTACTGGGACATTTCTTACAGGGGTGCAGGGGGTTTAGGGCGGGTACTGGGATTCTTCGTACAGGGGTGCAGGGGTTTAGGGCGGGTACTGGGATTCTTCGTACAGGGGTGCAGGGTTTAGGGCGGGTACTGTGATTCTTCGTACAGGGGTGCAGGGTTTAGGGCGGGTACTGGGACACTTCGTACAGGGGTGCAGGGTTTAGGGCGGGTACTGGGACACTTCGTACAGGGGTGCAGGATTTAGGGCGGGTACTGGGACACTTTGTTCAGGGGTGCAGGGTTTAGGGCGGGTACTGTGATACTTCGTACAGGGGTGCAGGAGTTAGGGCGGGTACTGGGACACTTCATACAGGGGTGCAGGGTTTAGGGCGGGTACTGGGACACTCCGTTCAGGGGTGCAGGGTTTAGGGCGGGTACTGGGACACTCCGTTCAGGGGTGCAGGGTTTAGGGCGGGTACTGGGACACTCCGTTCAGGGGTGCAGGGTTTAGGGCGGGTACTGGGACACTCCGTTCAGGGGTGCAGGGTTTAGGGTGGGTACTGTGATACTTCGTACAGGGGTGCAGGGTTTAGGGCGGGTACTGGGACACTTCGTACAGGGGTGCAGGGTTTAGGGCGGGTACTGTGATACTTCGTACAGGGGTGCAGGGTTTAGGGCGGGTACTGTGATACTTCGTACAGGGGTGCAGGATTTAGGGTGGGTACTGGGACACTTCGTTCACGGGTGCAGGGTTAAGGGCGGGTACTGGGACAGGGCCTTGATTTCAGTGTGTGTCCTCGGAGGACTGACTCGAGCAACCTCGTGTTGGGGCGTGGCCGACGCCTGACCACTGGGTGTCGCTGAAACACAGCGGGAAAGCACGAGCACATTAGGAACATGCTCACTTCCAGTCATGCAGAGCTGCCTCCTGGATCAGGGGTTACAGAAAATGAGAGAAATTGTGAATAAAGACTCAAAGTTCAAACACAGGATTGGTAATGGGGCATCAAGATCGACCGATACAGATGTTTTAGAGCTGATACCAATATTTACATATCAGCTGATACAACCTACTGATATTTGGGACTGATTTGACTCACATATAATTGATACAATGAAAAGTAATTTTACAACAATGCATCTCAAATACAGGGAGGTTGGCGTTGTTTATCGTACTTGCAGAGAGGAGCAGAGCAGTGACATCTACTGGATTCAGACGGTGTCCTGCAGCCTTTAGTTTCATCTGCAGGACATGTGAAGGCTACGTATGGGATAAATCTTGTGCCACCACAGAGCGAATATGAATTCTTTATATTTGAATCATTCAGTTTGAACATGAAATGCCAGTTTGAATAATTGCTTTAAAAAATTTAATCTGAATTTGATATTGAATCTTAAGTTTTCAATTTCAAATTCAGTTCTCAAATTCAAACTTTTGTGCCACATCCGGGACCTGGCGACACGCAGATGTAGTTAATCGCAGATGGCGTTAACCTCAGTATTACCAAGGACTACCAGCAGGGGGAGGGAGAGGGGCAACGGGGGAGGGAGAGACACACACAGAAGCGCCAAAACGGAGAAGAGAGACTGAGGAGCGAGGCGTGGGCATAAAGACTAGAAGCAGCATTGGGAGCAGACGAGCCGTGGGGCCGCCATCTCGGACCGTCACCAGCTCAGGTAGCAGCGACTGTGGATGAACGATACCAGAGCTGTGCAGCGTTTTCTTGCTGTGATCGGCGGAACATCGAAAGCAGCAACTGGGAGTTACTTTTCACAAGTAAGCCTGAACATCAGTAGGCTATTAGTTATATTTAGTGGTTAGAATCGGTCTAACCAGGCTTGATGCCATTATAAGCAGAAAAAAAGTCAGTGGTCAAACGGGGGGGGGGGGGACTGTTTCTTAGCTTAACTAATTTTAGGATTCGTTTCTTCTGCCCCTGTGCGGGTCAGGCTTGGATCCACCCCCACCTGTCAGGCTGCTGCTGCTTTAGAAACAGCTGGATGATGATAATAATAATAATTAGGGCTGGACAATTAATCGAAATTTAATCGTGATTTCAATTTTGCCTTTTCACAATCATAAAAACACTGTAATCGAAGAAAAAAGATTAATCCTGAAGTGAACAGGCTGGTGGAGTTATAGGAAGCAAACTGCAGGGAGGATAGAACAGGAATGCATGCAGACTGGGTATTAATTTTTATTAATATTATTATCTTAAATAATATTCTTATTTTACTCCTTTACTTGTTTCTAATTTATTTCCGGTTTCATTTTTTTCAAAGTTATGTTTGAAGTTGAGTTTTGGTGGGTCAATAAACACTTTTTATAAAATCAATGAATAATCGTGTATATTAATCGTGATTTCAATATCAGTCAAAATAATCGTGATTATAATTTTTTCCATAATCGTCCAGCCCTAATAATACATTTTATTTATAAATCGCTTTTACAAAAGCTCAAAGACGCTTGATGGATTTCTGACGTAGATTCTGTTTGGTCAGACACGAACTTCTTTAACATCCAATCATAAGATCATTTTCATGATCCGGTGTGCGCTCATTTCCACGCTTGTTTGATAAATGGGACCACTGACGTTTTTCCGCCTAAAATGGCAGCAAATGTCATGTGACTGGCAGAGACCGATAGTCGCCAGCCTGTAATAATCTGTCCAGTGAAATCACGCTCAGCTAGTCAGCATCACGCACGTTCAGTGCTCGCTGCTAAAGTTATGTCATGTAAACATGTATGAAACTTTATAAATCACATGTTGAATAACACAGGTGTAGATTACAGCTGATATTGTGATGCGTTGGTAGAAATAATCCCGGTGTGACTGGTACTACCCTGTTTGACCAGAGTATTTAAACAGAAGACGTCACACAGACAGAATAACTGCATCATCTCTAACTACAGCCAAATGTTTAATAAAATCTCATCTACTTTCATTCATATTAACACAATACTGATTTTACACTTAAGGGGTACAGACTTCATGTTGTTGAATAGCCTACAGTCCTGATGCACAAGTGATAACTGGAGGTGTGATGTCATGCCAGTTATTCCCTAGCTGATTAGATCAAAAAACAATGCCCAACTCACTCATAAAAGCAAAAGACGCTGGGACCAAGCGGCTCGCCTATTTCACAGCGGCCATCACTGTATAAGAACGGCGAAAGATTGACCAGTCCACACATGTCCACATAAGCAGCCACTACACCAGAAATACCAAGATCGGGGCAGCTATTTCCAATGGCTGCCAACATGGCAGCCATTGGAAATAGTTCAAGATTTAAAGGGACAAGAGGCAGGAATTGTGAAAGAATAAACATGCATGTCCAGTTTTTTTGATGTAATGAAACGTAAAGCAAAAAGAACGTTTCCACCACGTCTCTCTGCGTTGCCTGAACAGGCTGTGTGCTGCATGATGCTGTGATTTGGTGGCAGAATTTCCTGCGCTGTCCTGCAGATGTGACGTCATTAATGCTGCATCTGCATCCACAGTTTTGATCCAGGAAGGAGACGTCGCGGTAAATTCAGACACTGTAAGCGATAGTTATGGATTCATCTGCCGTCAGCAAACCATCCAGATAAACGGAAACACACTAAAAAGTGAAACTAGGAAGAAAAAGACTTTATCAGCGTAGTAAACAGCGTTATGGCATCACTTTGTGCTGCCGTGACGGCTTGGTTCGTAGCTGCAGTTACCTGCAGCGCCAGTCGCAGCACTCACATGTCTCATCTCTTAATCTTGCCTCAAGTCCCTTTAATGAAAGGCCGCTTTGTGATCATGGCTGCAGAATCTTCCCTGCCAGCGTTGCATCCTGTCCATACAGCCGGAGAACCATCGTCTGTTGGGCCGAGCACATTTGCTTTGCCAGGAACAACTTGATGGATGTAGCCTCCCCCCAGTACATAAGTATTGTTTATTTTTCTAATTTGTTTATTGCTTTATTTTCCATATTAATGCTGGACTTCACAGGGAGGACCAAAGAAGGGAGAATGAAGAGATTAAAAAGGAAAGTGACGTAAAAGATTAGCGAGCTGCCACAACTGTACAGTCAGAGAAGAAACGATGACCAGCTGCTTCACCTGTGAAGAAACTGGAAACGTCCTGAAGCCTCTGTGAGAAGAGACAGCTGCCAATCATCCGGATGAAAATCATGAACGATGAGAGGCAGCACTGGGCCACCAGCAGCCACCAGTCAATCACAACTTCATTTCTAAAGCGCTTTAACTTACCAGAGGTAAACAAAGATGGAATAATAAAGATAAACAGGAAAAATAACCCATGAAAGGCCAGAAGAAATCCTGGTTGGTGCTCTGGATGTAAAAGAAGATGAGTCTTTAACAGAGATTAATTTCAGTTCCAGCAGACCTCACACAGGAGGAGACTGGTCCAGAGTAGGGGATTACCACGCTTCCCTGTTCTGGTTTCCAGGACTTTTCCACTTCTGAACCAGTTCACAGCTGAATCCGGTAGATGTCACTGCTCTGCTCCACTCTGCATGTCCAATAAACGACGGCAACCCTGCTGGAGTTTTCATGGATTCCCGACTGAAGCGATACTAAGGAAGAAGTGGATCAAAGCCATTTGCTGGGATGACGGGACAAACTTTATAATGAAGCAACGGAGCACGTTGGTTTGTGCAAAAAAATGTGATCATCTGCCAAAAACTGATTGAACAGCCACCTGTAGTGTAGTGGGGGAGTGGCAGAGGTGGAAGTAACTGATTACATTTACTCAAGATACTGTAATTGAGTAGTTTTTGTGAGTAATTTGTCATTTTTGAGTAGTTTTTCAAATAGGTACTTTTACTCTTACTCAAGTACATTTTGACTCAAGCACTTTACTTCACGACTTTGGAACACCCCCACCCCCCCAAATACTGAGTAAACATGAAATGCAGGAGGAGAAAAATCATCCTGAACAGGTTTTATGTTGAACATTACGGATTGTTCTTGGTCTCGTCCACTAAAGGAAATCTCACTGATGATGATATGATGATGATGATGATGGTGCTGAGCAGGAGAGGCGGAGGAGGCTGAGGGTTAAATCCCCACAGAATGAAGGAAATCCTTCTTAAAGTAAGCAGTCATTGTGCTCATCTGTTTACGAAGACAACTGAATTAATGATTTATGTTGCTATAGAAAGAAAAAAAGAGCAGTGTGTTCATAATGATCTGCTCAACATTTTCACCATCTTGGATTCTTTGGTTTTATTTTTTCTCTTTTATTGTGAAAGTTTCTCAAAAACAGTGTTGGACTGGATTTATAACTCATCATTTTTTACATCAAGTAACAGAAGTAACCAAGTAACTTTTACTCAGAATACATTTTGAATTTTTTGCTGTTACTTATGTACACTTTTAGATGGGTACTTTTACTTGAGTAAAATTTAAGCAAAGTAAAGATACTTTTACTTAATTACAATTTTTTGTACTTTTTCCACCTCTGAGGAGTGGTCAGGGTTAGCTCCTGAGGCTCGGTTTTTGGCAGACGATCACTTTTTGGCACGACACCGGCTACAAACAAACGTGCTACGTTGCTTTATTATAAAGTTCGGCTTGTCATCCCGGCGAATAGCTTTAATCCACTTTTAGTATCACTTCAGTCGGGAATCCATGAGAACTTCAGTAGGGTTGGTGTTTATTGGATATACAGCGTGGAACAGAGCAGGGACATCTACTGGATTCAGGTGTTGTCGAACTGGCCCAGAAATGGAAATGCACAAACTCAACAAGTTCCGGAAACCGGAACAAGAAGCATGATAATCCCCCGTTGCAAAGGCTCGGGGGAGCCGGGGAACCACCAGACGTTTCTGATCTGAGAGCTCTAGAAGAACGATGCATGTGCAGGAGCTCAGACAGATAAGGAGGTGTCCAAGTCCAGTCCTTCAGAGCCATTATCCTGAACATGCTGGTTGCGTCCTTCGCCAACACACCTGGAACAAGTGAACGGCTGGTCTCCTGGTTCTCCTGCATGAGGGAATTCAGCCTTTTGATTCAGGTCTGCTATAGAAGTTGCAGTGTAGCAGCTCGCGCCGACTGGACTTGGGAACCCCTGGTTTAGATATTTAAAAGCCAAGAGTAAAATTTATAAAACAATCCTAACAGCTGGTGCAGAGAATGCAATTCTGGGGTGATGTGTTCTCGGTCTTGTCCTGGTTTAAAGATGGGCAGCTGAGTTCTGGACCAGCCGGAGACGGTGGAGAAGGGACTGTTCAGTCCCAACATGAAGGGAGTTGCAGTAGTCCAGTCTAGAAAAGATAAAAACGTGACTGACCCTCTCCAGGACATCATGCGGTATATAAGGCTTGATTCTGCTGATCAGCCTCAGATGGTAAAGGCCAGACTGGACGACTGACCCGACCTGTCCGTCACATATGAAGTTGAAATAAAAATAAGACAAAGATCTCGAATGAAAGAACGATTAGCCCTGCACGTATTCCAGGTTTCCAACTCCACCACACCCGATTCAGATCAACTCAACTGCTCATCAAGTTGTTTGCAAGCTGCCAATGAGCCATTCATCTGAATCAGGTGTGTTGAAGTAGGAATATCTTGAAAACCAGCAGGGGAGGGGTCCCTGAGGACCAGGAGTGAGAAACACTGAGGGTCCAGGGAGCCGACAGCTGCTGCGTCTTATCAGGAAGTCAGTTTTCCCAAAACAAAGACCTCTGTTTTATTCCACTCAGACAGAAGAAGGCCCGTTCCAGCCCCCACAAGCCCAGACCAGGCAGCCCGCCCAGCTGGGTCACGCACTGCCAGAGGGGGACATCCCTGGTCATGAAAGTAAAACTCCTGTCCCACGGTTGTTCCAACCAATCACTAATCAGTACAGCCTCTCTCCAGGTAGATGAGCTGGTTCGTGAAAACACCTGTTCTCCATATAGCAGGCAGATCCAGAAACATGGCCGAAGTTGTCTTTCTGGCCCCTGGATTGTCCACCTGCTGTGGGACAACCTGCATTTGTCACATGCACTATATTACCAAAAGTATTTACTCACCCATCCAGATGATGGAATCAGGTGTTCCATCTCTTCCATGTCCACAGGTGTATAAATGAAGCAGCTCGGCATGCAGACTTTCTACAAACGTGTGAAAGAAGTGGATGCTGAAGCTCATAGTGAGAAGAGGTGGCCAACTTTCTGCAGAGTCAATCACTACAGACCTCCAACCTTCATGTGGCCTTCAGATCAGATCAAGAACAGTGACAGAGAGCTTCATGGAATGGGTTTCCATGGCAACCAGCTGCATCCATCCATACATCACCAAGTGCGATGCAAAGCGTGGATGCAGTGGTGGAAAGCAGCCGCCACTGGACTCTAGAGCAGTGGAGGCGTTCTCTGGAGGACCAATCACGCTTCTCCATCTGCAATCTGATGGAGGAGTCTGGGTTTGGTGGTTGCCAGGACAACGGTACTTGTCTGACTGCATTGTGCCAAGTGTAAAGTTTGGTGGAGGGGGGATTATGGTGTGGGGGTGTTTTCAGGAGCTGGGCTTGGTCCCTTAGTTCCAGTGAAAGGAACTCTGAATGCTTCAGCATACCAAGACATTCTGGACAATTCCATGTCCCAACTTTGTGGGACCAGTTTGGAGCTGGTCCCTTCCTCTTCCAGCATGACTGTGCACCAGTGCACAAAGCAGGTCCATGAAGACCTGGATGCAGAGTCTGGTGTGGAGGAACTGGACTGGCCTGCACAGAGTCCTGACCTCAACACCATTGGTCCCTCTGGCACCACCAGGAGGTCCAAGCTGATCCCACAGGGGTCCAGGGAGACTGAGGTCAGGACTGCAGGTTCCTCTTCACGAACTCTGGAGGAAGTCTCAGGTAAAAACCTGCTCTGTGGGGATGCCAGCAAGATGGCGGCACGTGTACACGCAGTAGCTCCTCTCGCTCCCAAAAAAATGGTGTTTTTGTGTTTTGTGTGTACTAGGTTTGTGTGTGTTTGTTCGTCATTGTCGTCATCGCGGCCTCACGTCTACAGGCGCACAAACTCCAGAAAATTTCTGCTCGACATCTGCAGAAACACGGACATTACGCCAGAGAATGGGGAAACGATACGGGATTACAGGTTTGCTCCAGAGACCCCGACCCCCACGCCTGCACCCAGCCCGCAGTGGAGGCGCCATGGACGGAACCTGAATGAATTAATATTCCAGTGATTTAAAGTTTCAAATACCTTGGGATCTCCATATATCGGAAAGTGGGAATTTTAACTGATAATAA
Source organism: Atherinomorus stipes (assembly GCA_023101725.1). Lineage (NCBI taxonomy): Eukaryota > Metazoa > Chordata > Actinopteri > Atheriniformes > Atherinidae > Atherinomorus > Atherinomorus stipes. Next base: position 137,374 of record JALJCO010000377.1, on the reverse strand, counting down.
TTATAACAAAACACTGCTTTCCATAAGAAATGATGTGACTAGATGGCGCTCCTTCCCAATGCCCTTACAATCCTGTTTATAAAGGATAAAAATAGGCTCGTTCGACTTTGGCTATCTGCAGCGCAACTCGGCTGGAAGTGAGGGATTGTGGTCCTGGAATGTTGCATGCTGGTTAGAAACTTTGTCCGACTTCAGACTGCGCCTGCACGGCACCGGAAAACGTGACCAGACCACATGATCATCAAACATCGCGGGAGCCGTCCGTCTGCAGTCGGAGCGTGCAGTTCCTCCTCAGCAACTGCAGCTTTTGGACCTGCCTCCGCCGCCGCCGGAACCTGGTTCTGATTGGTTTCACCTCTCACTGACGCGAGCTCCGATTTTTGGACGGGACTGTCCCCCAGTAATGAATCCATTTAGGGGTTTTAAACAGGCTACAAAATCAGCCTTGGTGTTTCATACTGTAGTTAGGCTGATGTTCACAAACCTGGACAGACTGATTTATGAACAGACTGATATCTGACTGCAGCAACAGAGGAACACAAACGTGTTGCAGCCACAAGTTATTCTACTCAGATAAATATAAAGCTTAATAAGTTATACCAAAACTTTCACAAATCCTCTTCAGAATTTGGATTTGATGGACTTATTGGTGTGTATCCACCTTTCCACTTGCTCCCCCTTATGTTATCCACGAGTATGCTACCCAAATCCTTATTAAATATATATATATATATATATATATACATATAATATTTATTTCCAGCCCCATCTAGAAAAAATAAGTTTCTATTTCTTTATTTGTTTTAAATTTATTCTTCTATTCTTCAAGGCAAAGGATTTATGGTTTTTATATTTGAGCCTGGACATTTACCAGATTAGGTGTCCTCTGTGTTGCACCTTAACAGGTAAACAACATTCTGTCTACTACAGTCCAGTTTAAGTTCGTGTAATCAGCGTCAACAACACGCTGTTTCAATACTCTGAAATTAGACTTGATCACATCTGCACAGCATTCAGTAACTTTGAGCGAAATAAAGGCAAATGCCGCGAGATCCTCCGTTATTGCAGTCTTCACGTTGGCGAACTTGTCCAGCTGAGATGCGCTGCGTTTATGATCCGCCCCCGAGACTCACGCAGCTCTCGTCTGACCATGAAGTCAGACGGAGACAGACGCAGTCAATCCGAACGAGCCAATGAATGTGCTGCCTCACATTAACTTCTTAAGCTCTATGCTTCCTCTGGCTCCACCTCCAGGATTTTGGAAAAAATTACAAGCTTCTGTAATTTCTCTAATTGGAAAAAAAGCCAAGAATAAAAGCTCTGACGCTCGCTGACTCAAACCATCGGGTGGCATTAGTCTTCCTAATTTCGAATGGTTTTCGTGGTGTTTTGCCCTACGGCCAATTTCCCTCTGGCTGAAACCACATTTTCTTGCCTCATGGAGACCAATCGAAACACAATTACTCAAGCCATGTACTATGCAAAGCTTTACATACTCTAACATACCACTGAAGACAGCAAAAATTTAATATGGACCAATCATTGCTTACCTTATCTCTATTTGGAAAAAAAGTTAATCAATTCATGAAAATAAGCACTAAGTACTTTCTGGAATCGCCAGTCTTTTACAATTACCTGTTACTAATAGGTCGATCTCTTTCGGCCTATTCGGCCAATCACAAGTTTTCTTTCTTTCTGTGCAGTTAATGTTCACAAATTCTAATAACCAAGGTTCATTCATTTTATTCATGGCCACAGGGGGACAAAAACCCTTTTTGGGGACATTTCAATGGCTAAACTATGTAAATCCAAAAATGTAGGTAACCTTTGATGAGTTTGCTGTAAATGAATGAAGTAAAACGTTTACTGCCATTTAAAGTGCCCTTAGATGACTTGCTGTTGATTATGTATATAAACTGTGGTACTACAACGGCTTCAACCATCAATCAACTATGAAGTTTGGGAGAGAATATTGTGACACATAGGGGGAGGCAAGTCTTGCTGCAAGTCTGTTTTAAATTATCACCCCCAACATTCCCAAAAAGACAAAAAAAAGTTATGTTGGCCTAAAAATTCTCATAAGAAATTTAAATTTTTCTGCACTTTATGGAGAATGTCTATGCCGAACATGCAATGGTGGGCGGTCTGCTTGCAGTGCTCGGCCGAATTAGTCTATTCATGCTCCGATTTTGTCCTTAATTCATAAGCTTCTCATCGAGCCCAAGCAGCTAGCTCGCACCTATAGCTTTCTAGCAGCTATAGGACGAGATCCAGGTCCAGATCTAGCCCTCTCTACCAACGACAGGAACGCTATGGGTAGTGGGGGGGGGGGGGGCTCCAAACAATGCAACCCCTGTTGTGGAAAACTACTGACAATTAAAATTAGAGGCAAACAAATATTTTAAAAAGCTTCTAATTCAGAAAACCACACGTGCACTGCTAGTTGACTTTGGGGTAGGGATGGGCATATCGATACCCTAGAGTCGATACTTTGGTACCAGCCAGACAAAATGTCAGAATCAATACTTTTCTGAGTATTGTGATACCACTGTACGGATACAAAACATGCAATTTATTTTCAAGTAAGAGTTTTAGTCAATGAAGTAATGGCCCCCCGGCCCGCCCCCCCCCCCCCCCCCCGGCCCCCCCGGCCACCCCCCCCCGGCCCCCCACCACCGGGGCACCACCTCCGACACCACCTCCGACCCCCACCACCGGACCACCACCTACCGGACACCACCTCCGGAACCACCTCCGGCCACCACCCCGGACCACCACCTCCGGACCACCACTCTTGCCTGGAGCCACAATCTACTTCTTGCCTGGAGCCACCACCTTGCCTGGAGCCACACTCCCTTAGGGCCGTCGCTTTGCTTTCTCAGCGCAACTCGGCTGGAGTGGGTTGTGGTCCTGGAATGTTGCATGCTGGTTAGAAACTTTGTCCGACTTCAGACTGCGCCTGCCTCCCGAAAACTGACCAGACCACATATCATCAAACATCGCGGAGCCGTCCGTCTGCGTCGGGCGTGCAGTTACTCCTCAGCAACTGCAGCTTTGACCTCCTCCGCCGCCGCCGGCCTGTTCTGATTGGTTTCACCTCTCACTACGCAAGCTCCATTGTTGGACGGGACTGTCCCCCAGTAATAAATCCATTTAGGTTAAACAGGCACAAAACACCTTTGTTTCATACTGTAGTAGCTATGTTCACAAACCTGACAGACTAACTGACAGCAATCTACTCCCCACAAACGCCCCAAATCACCAAAAACAAAAACCAAACTCCAACCCTCATGCGGGACCACCTTTCCCCCCCCCTATACCAACACCCAACCAAAAAATTATCCCCCCACCTATTTATATATTCTCACCTATATTCCAAACCACTGCCTCTTCACCCGAACCTTCTCCACAGCCACACTAACACGTCCCCCTCAAACTCTACCACCACTCCCATCAAACTTACAAGCAACCCAACCCCATTCAGCTCCTCCCCACAGCCACCCCCCCACCACCAGCCCTCACCTCCCTCCCAACAGCCGCCACCCCCCCAATTTATCATTGTTTTGAAAGCATTTCTTTCCAGTACTTCTGTTCTCAAGTTTTACTTATATCTAATATTGCCCTTACATTCAAGATATTAATGCAAACTGTACAATTGTGGTTTTCCTTAAAGGGACCAAAAGTATCGTGTCGACGAAAAAGTGCCATAAACTACTAGTATCGTATCGACAGGAAAATTTTCGGTATTGCCCATCGCTACTTTGGGTAGAGCAGAAATAGAACAGAGTCTGATCATGTCAGTTTAACATGTAGTTTTCCTTAAGGGCCCCCCCCCCCCCCCCCCCCCCCCCCCCCCCCCCCCCAGCACACACAGAAACAGCGCCCCCCTCTCCCTACGATCACCGTCCGCCCCCCCTCCCCTCCCTTCTATTCAGCTTCGTGAGGAGCTAGTAGAACTTCTGTGCAGTCAGGTCTGATTTTCAAACAAATAAAAACACTTCTGCAGCAACACTGAGGGGCCACACCTTTTCATTACCTGTAAGTTATTTATTTTCTAATGCTGTCTTGTCTATAAACGAGCTCACACTATCTAATCTCCCATGCACGTTAGCCAGCAACTCCACCGCACTTACCTAATTCTCAAAAAGCTAGCCGTGTACCACAAACCGTGCCCGGAACCCATACACACCGACCCAACTAACAGGAGGGCTGCGCACACCCCCTCCTTTTCTTTACCAAACCACACTATCACCCCTTTAACAGGGGTTGCGTTGTTTGGAGCCCCCCTGTAGCTGGTAGAAAGTATTGGATCTGGATCTGGATCTGGATCTGGATCTGGTCCTGTAGCTGATAAAAAAAAAAAAAAAGCTCATCTTGGGCTTAAATGGAATCTTGTGAATGAAGGAAGTTTTCTGTCTACATGTTAAGCAGAGACATCCTCCATGAAGTCCTGAAAAATGAACATTTTCATGAGAATTTTCAGGCCAGCATCAGTTTTTTGTCTTTTTGGGGATGTTGGGGGTGATAACTTAAAACAGACTTGCAGCAAGACTCAGAACCTTTTTTCCTGCCTCCCCCTATGTGTCAACATACTCTCTGCCAAATTTTATAGTTCTATTAGGATTTACATAATTAAATGTCCCAAAAAGTTGTTGTTTTTTTGTCCCCCCTGTAGCTGTCCAGCAGCTACCTGACCAGGTTGTCCACCCAGGTTGTGTCCTTGAAGGTCCTGGAGATCATTTCTGCTGTCAGACCTTTTACAACGCTCCATGTCTGTTTTTTGCCTCCTGGGTAATGCGTAAACTCTTCCAACTCAGAGCTAGACTAAGACAAATAACCACACAAATCTTCATAATAAATTTAGGGTAACGTTTATTGCATGATCTGAGACATTATGTCATGACGACTACACTGTGCAAATACATGCAATATTCAATACATGCTACGTGTTAAAGCAGTTTATTTGGTGAAAAGATGTTGAACTGATGGATCACTGCAGGGCATGTAGTAGTACTCGAGAATTTTGCATTATAAGTAGTCTGAATTAGTTATTGTATTTACTAATGAATTCATTTAGGCTTCATTTTTCAGTCCTGAAATATTTATACACACACATATATATAGCTGAACATTAAAACAAAAAAATCATACATCTGGATTAAAGGCAGTACAAAAATAATGACTCTAAAAAAGGAAATGAAAGCAGATCTGCAGGGGGGGTTCCTCAAATGTCTTGGATTCACTTTAGAGCAGGGATCACCAAATCCGGACCTCTTGGGCCAGTGTCTGGAAGGTTTGCAACATTTCCCTGCTTCAGCACTCCTGATTAGGGATGTGCCAGTATCAGGTTTTGAGGTAATACCACGGTATAAAAACATGGGGGTATGAAAACCATTACATTTTCCATTATACCGTCATACCTTGAACTTAATTCTGTCCTATAAGACACAGGGAGAGAGTACAAGTCAGGTGTACACCGCATGTCCTGACACACACTCCCAGTTGGTGATGGTAAATTCACGTGGCTTGCCAATGCCAACGTCATAAAACATCAAAGGAAGAAGTACAGATGTTCCCATAAAGGGCATTGTTCAACCAAAATAAGTTGTTTTTATTTACCCAGACACTTAAAAACAATATTTAAGAGCGTAGTCATGATACCATGGTATACCCTGAAACTGTAATATTTTAGCTCAGGGTTATCATACCGACACATGCTTGCACCTGACTCAAATCAAATGGATCCAATAACCAAACAAGCTGTGCACAATGAGTCATTAATTTGAGTCAGATGTGTTGGCACAGGAACACAGTGACACCCTTCCAGACACTGGCCCAGGAGGTCCGGATTTGGTAATCCCTGCTTTAGAGTTTGGTAGTCAGGCTCTCCTACACGTGGGTACTGGTAGTGTTGACCTTCTAGCTACTGCTGCCACTCAGCTGGTGCTCTAAAACTGAGTCTGTGAAGCAGGAACGGGTGAATGTCACTCTCCAACAGTCACTCACGGGCCTCAGTTGGGCTGCGGGCGAGCCAGCCTGAGGTCGTAGGACACTATGTGGAAGTTGTCCCAGGAAAACAGCTTCCTCTGTACCAAGCTGTAGTCAATCATGCTGTTGTAGCCGTACTTGTTCTTGAAAGGGATGGATATGGCCTTCCCCTGGCTGGTTTCGGTGTCGTACACGTAGTTGATGACGGTGTCCGGAGCTGCGTAGCTCGCTACGGTGTAGAGCTTCCCACAGATGATGAAGGAGTTGGCCACAGATGACTTCCTGATGTTGGTCTCCCAGCTCTTCTTCACCTCCAGACTGTTTGGGTCCAGCTGTGAGATGACTATGGCTCCTTGGGCCTTGTTGGTGGAGTAGACAGCCCACAGCCCCTTCTCGTCCACAGACAAGTCGATGTCTGTGTAGCCTCCCCAGGAGTAGGGGAACTGACCATGGAAGCCAGCGTGGGGGAGTTCCCGCCGGGCCGCCACATGCTCAGCGGCCAGGTCGAAGCGGATCAGAGAGCGACTCAGTCGCCTCTGATAATACAGAGACCCTCGGTATAAAGTGGCCCCGGTGCTCTCTAGGGGGTCCGGCAGCAGCAGAACCTGGGGCAGGAAAATAGAAGAATAAACCGAGAACACCCAAGATGTCTGGCATTGATCATTGATCTGGTGCCCACCTTGGATGGGAAGCCTTTAGAGAGTTGCTCCATGTCATCGTATCCAAACAGCTGCCTGACTTCAGTTCCGATCGTATCAATGCGCCAGATCATGTTGGACCCGTACGGTGAAACACCCTCGGGGTCCTGCATCCAGACACCATATTTACCTGCAATGTTTTCAGCTTTCCTGTGAGTGACCGGCTCACCCACTGAAACCAGCTCCCCACAGCCTGCAAAGGGAACAAGAGGACACATCAGAGGGAAAGACGGAGATCTCTGACACGTTTAGTCACTGTCAGGTGCAGGAATACTCCCCGACCAGTACTGCAGTCAAATATGAAGCCTAGACCTGGCAAAAGGAGTGTTTGTTAAAACAAGTGGTCCAGATAATTTGATGCAGTAAAGGCCCCAAATGAAACAACCTGCCCAGGTACAGAGTAATTAATACCCCATAATCAGCCCAAGAAGGGCAGATTAGGTTCCCGTGTACTGAAACTAAACCAGGTCCCTGTCATCGGGGCCATATTTCAACACACGCATTCAATAAAAACTGCTAACCAGACTCAACCGGCCCAATCAGTCGGGACATTGAGAACAGTGATGCCAGTAACTGATTACTTAGGGTCTGTCTCAATCCGCACGCTTGCACTACGTGGTACGTTACTTTTGAGTGCAAGTGCGGTTTCAACTAAAATTCAGTGCTCTGAAAATACCCGTATGATTAGGGATGTGCCAGTATCAGGTTTCAAGGTATAGCCCGGTATAAAAATGTAGCGGTATTAAAACCATCACATTTTCCGTCATACCTTGACCACAGTACAGTATGAACTTCATTCTGTCTTATAAAACACAGGGAGAGAGTACAAGTCAGGTGTACGCCGCCTGTCCTGACGCACAATCCCAGTTGGTGATGGTAAATGCACGTCGCGTGTCAATGCCAACGCCATTAAACATCAAAGGAAGAAGTACAGATGTTCCAATAAAGGGCATTGTTCAACCAAAATAAGTTGTTTTTATTTACCCAGACACTTCAAAACAATGTTTAAGAGCGTAGTCATGATACCATGGTATGTTTTAGCCCAAGGTTATCATACCGTCAGAATTTCATACTGGCACATGCCTACGGATGATGCCCTAAAACCGGTCAAAATGCTGTGTAAAACGAAGTACACTACTCGCACTGAATGGACGCCTTCTTACTGACGTGGAAGAAGCGTGACTTTCAAAATGTTTTTAGAGCTGAATAATGACGAACGAAGCGGTGGCAACCCCTGCTGCAGCGGAGGCGGTATTGTACTGACTTATGTAATGTTTTTGACATTATTTAGATATAATTACGAATGTATATGTAGCATGCTACCAAGCTGTTTACTCCCTGATGACAGTTATGATCTGGTCATGTGTTTGAGGCTGCGGTTATACCAGCTCAGTAGAGTTAGCTCACGTTAGCAGTGAGCAGTGCAGTACTCTATTTAGGTCAGCATTTAGCGGCAACATGTGCACGACAGACAAAGTACACAGTATGCACTACGCACTGAATTCCAGTGCACTCGGCTCTGGCAAGTTTGTGGTTTGACACATGCCCTTAGCGTGGCATCGAGTTCCCCATGAAGCCATACGGTAGCACATGTTTACAGAACATTCAGCTCCCTTTTCTCTGTCGGCCTGTGTCGCTTCCGTTACGGCGCATGTGAAACACTCCATTCCAAACATTTCTCCCGCTTATTGTAGACCAAGTCCCATAAAAGAAGATGGTTTTATTATTTTTTATTAAATGTTTTATTTGGGCTCCATGTGCTCTAACAGTAAACAGCTGACAGCGTGTGGACACGTGTTATCTAATGTAGAGATGTGAGACGCAGATGCTTTGTTAAAAATCATTTGGTACATCTGGTCTGAAAGAGTGCCAGGATCATTATGACTCTAGCTGAATACATCTATTACACGCTGATTAGGGCTGGACGCTGTTTGTTCCTGAATGCATTTGCATAATTGAGGCCGAGTTGATAAGGCATTAAAACCCCCCACGTCCAGATACCGGAAAAGCTTGGAGAGTTGGTACTGTTCGGTAGGGGAACCGAGAGTTTTCGGCAGCTTGGTATTTTAAGTGTTAACAGCGTCACATGGATCCTGCCGACAACGCCAGAACGTGGCAAGGAATGCAGGATCCAGGTGGGATTTGATCCCACCTGATACTCTCACCCAGGAGTCTGTGGGATCGATTCCAGCCCGTACCCATGTTGCATTCCTTGCCACATTAGTAACATATAACAGTAATCAGATTACAGTTACTTTTTAAATAACTGACAGATTACTTGCAGGTATTATTTGTAATGTGTCTCATCCTTCGACCGAGGTAAGAGTGAAGATAAGATTTCACATCATGCAGTGTATCCCAGGCTTAAGCATGCATCCTGGGTGGATCAGGGTTAGTGTGCATGATGAAGGTGGATCAGAGTTAGTGTGCATGATGAAGGTGGATCAGAGTTAGTGTGCATGATGAAGGTGGATCAGAGTTAGTGTGCATGATGAAGGTGGATCAGAGTTAGTGTGAATGATGAAGGTGGATCAGAGTTAGTGCGCATGATGAAGGTGGATCAGAGTTAGTGTGAATGACGAAGGTGGATCAGAGTTAGTGTGAATGACGAAGGTGGATCAGAGTTAGTGCGCATGATGAAGGTGGATCAGAGTTAGTGGATCAGAGTTAGTGTGCATGATGAAGGTGGATCAGAGTTAGTGTGAATGACGAAGGTGGATCAGAGTTAGTGCGCATGATGAAGGTGGATCAGAGTTAGTGTGCATGATGAAGGTGGATCAGAGTTAGTGTGAATGACGAAGGTGGATCAGAGTTAGTGTGAATGATGAAGGTGGATCAGAGTTAGTGTGAATGACGAAGGTGGATCAGAGTTAGTGTGCATGATGAAGGTGGATCAGAGAGTGTGAATGACGAAGGTGGATCAGAGTTAGTGCGCATGATGAAGGTGGATCAGAGTTAGTGTGCATGATGAGGGGATCAGAGAGTGTGAATGACGAGGTGGATCAGAGTTAGTGCGCAGACGAAGGTGGACAGAGAGTGTGCATGATGAAGGTGGACAGAGTTAGTGTGAATGATGAAGGTGGACAGAGTTAGTGTGAATGATGAAGGTGGATCAGAGTTAGTGTGCATGATGAAGGTGGACAGGTAGTGTGCATGAGAAGGTGGACAGAGTTAGTGCGCATGATGAAGGTGGACAGAGAGTGGCATGATGAAGGGGACAGAGTTAGTGTGCATGATGAAGGTGGACAGAGTAGTGTGAATGACGAAGGTGGACAGAGAGTGTGCATGCGAGGTGGACAGAGAGTGTGCATGATGAAGGTGGACAGAGTAGTGTGAATAGAAGGTGGACAGAGAGTGTGAAGAGAAGGTGGACAGAGTTAGTGTGAAGACGAAGGTGGACAGAGTAGTGCGCATGAGAAGGTGGATCAGAGTTAGTGTGAATGACGAAGGGGACAGAGAGTGCGCATGATGAAGGTGGACAGAGTTAGTGTGCATGATGAAGGTGGACAGAGTTAGTGTGAATGACGAAGGTGGACAGAGTTAGTGCGCAGACGAAGGGGACAGGAGTGTGCATGATGAAGGTGGACAGAGTAGTGTGAATGATGAAGGTGGATCAGAGTTAGTGTGAATGATGAAGGTGGATCAGAGTTAGTGTGCATGATGAAGGTGGATAAGAGTTAGTGTGCATGATGAAGGTGGATCAGAGTTAGTGTGCATGATGAAGGTGGATCAGAGTTAGTGCGCATGATGAAGGTGGATCAGAGTTAGTGTGCATGATGAAGGTGGATCAGGGTTAGTGTGCATGATGAAGGTGGATCAGAGTTAGTGTGCATGATGAAGGTGGACAGAGTTAGTGTGAATGACGAAGGTGGACAGAGTTAGTGTGCATGACGAAGGTGGACAGAGTTAGTGTGCATGATGAAGGTGGACAGAGTTAGTGTGAATGATGAAGGTGGACAGAGTTAGTGTGAATGATGAAGGTGGACAGAGTTAGTGTGAATGACGAAGGTGGACAGAGTTAGTGCGCATGATGAAGGTGGACAGAGTTAGTGTGAATGACGAAGGTGGACAGAGTTAGTGCGCAGATGAAGGTGGACAGAGTTAGTGTGCATGATGAAGGTGGACAGAGTTAGTGGAATGACGAAGGTGGACAGAGTTAGTGCGCAGACGAAGGTGGACAGAGTTAGTGTGCATGATGAAGGTGGACAGAGTTAGTGTGAATGATGAAGGTGGATCAGAGTTAGTGTGAATGATGAAGGTGGATCAGAGTTAGTGTGCATGATGAAGGTGGATAAGAGTTAGTGTGCATGATGAAGGTGGATCAGAGTTAGTGTGCATGATGAAGGTGGATCAGAGTTAGTGCGCATGATGAAGGTGGATCAGAGTTAGTGTGCATGATGAAGGTGGATCAGGGTTAGTGTGCATGATGAAGGTGGATCAGAGTTAGTGTGCATGATGAAGGTGGATCAGAGTTAGTGTGCATGATGAAGGTGGATCAGAGTTAGTGCGCATGATGAAGGTGGATCAGAGTTAGTGTGCATGATGAAGGTGGATCAGAGTTAGTGCGCATGACAAAGGTGGATCAAAGAGTGTCATGATGAAGGTGGACAGAGTTAGTGCGCATGATGAAGGTGGATCAGGGTAGTGCATGATGAAGGTGGACAGGGTAGTGCGCATGACAAAGTGGATCAGAGTAGTGTGTATGATGAAGGTGGACAGGGAGTGTGTATGATGAAGGTGGATCAGGGTTAGTGTGCATGATGAAGGTGGACAGAGTTAGTGTGCATGACAAAGGTGGATCAGGGTTAGTGTGCATGATGAAGGTGGACAGAGTTAGTGGCATGACAAGGTGGACAGGGAGTGTGCATGATGAAGGTGGACATAGTTAGTGTGCATGATGAAGGTGGACAGAGTTAGTGCGCATGATGAAGGTGGACAGAGAGTGTGTATGATGAAGGTGGACAGAGTTAGTGTGCATGATGAAGGTGGACAGAGTAGTGGAATGACGAAGGTGGACAGAGAGTGTGCATGATGAAGGAGTTTAGGGTTAGTGTGCATGATGAAGGTGGACAGAGTAGTGGCATGATGAAGGTGGACAGAGTAGTGTGTATGATGAAGGTGGACAGGGAGTGGCATGATGAAGGTGGACAGAGAGTGTGTATGATGAAGGTGGACAGAGTTAGTGTGCATGATGAAGGTGGACAGAGTTAGTGTGTATGATGAAGGTGGACAGAGTTAGTGTGAATGACGAAGGTGGACAGAGTTAGTGTGTATGATGAAGGTGGACAGAGTTAGTGTGTATGATGAAGGTGGACAGAGTTAGTGTGCAGACAAAGGTGGACAGGGAGTGTGATGATGAAGGTGGATCAGAGTTAGTGTGCATGATGAAGGTGGATCAGAGTTAGTGTGATGATGAAGGTGGACAGAGTAGTGTGCATGATGAAGGTGGACAGAGAGTGTGCATGATGAAGGTGGACAGAGTTAGTGTGATGATGAAGGTGGACAGAGTTAGTGTGTATGATGAAGGTGGACAGAGTTAGTGTGCATGACAAAGGTGGATCAGGGTAGTGTGTATGATGAAGGTGGATCAGAGTTAGTGTGCATGATGAAGGTGGATCAGAGTTAGTGCGCATGATGAAGGTGGATCAGAGTTAGTGTGTATGATGAAGGTGGACAGAGTTAGTGTGATGATGAAGGTGGATCAGAGTTAGTGTGCATGATGAAGGTGGACAGAGTTAGTGTGTATGATGAAGGTGGACAGAGTTAGTGTGCATGATGAAGGTGGATCAGAGTTAGTGCGCATGACAAAGGTGGACAAAGTTAGTGTGAATGATGAAGGTGGATCAGAGTTAGTGCGCATGATGAAGGTGGATCAGGGTTAGTGTGCATGATGAAGGTGGATCAGGGAGTGCGCATGACAAAGGTGGACAGAGTTAGTGTGTATGATGAAGGTGGACAGGGTTAGTGTGTATGATGAAGGTGGATCAGGGTTAGTGTGCATGATGAAGGTGGACAGAGTTAGTGTGCATGACAAAGGTGGACAGGGTTAGTGTGCATGATGAAGGTGGACAGAGTTAGTGTGCATGACAAAGGTGGACAGGGTTAGTGTGCATGATGAAGGTGGATCAAGTTAGTGTGCATGATGAAGGTGGATCAGAGTTAGTGCGCATGATGAAGGTGGACAGAGTTAGTGTGTATGATGAAGGTGGATCAGAGAGTGTGCATGATGAAGGTGGACAGAGTTAGTGTGCATGATGAAGGTAGTTTAGGGTTAGTGTGCATGATGAAGGTGGACAGAGTAGTGTGCATGATGAAGGTGGATCAGAGTTAGTGTGTATGATGAAGGTGGATCAGGGTTAGTGTGCATGATGAAGGTGGACAGAGTTAGTGTGTATGATGAAGGTGGATCAGAGTTAGTGTGCATGATGAAGGTGGATCAGAGTTAGTGTGTATGATGAAGGTGGATCAGAGTTAGTGTGAATGACGAAGGTGGATCAGAGTTAGTGTGTATGATGAAGGTGGATCAGAGTTAGTGTGTATGATGAAGGTGGATCAGAGTTAGTGTGCATGACAAAGGTGGATCAGGGTTAGTGTGTATGATGAAGGTGGACAGAGTTAGTGTGCATGATGAAGGTGGATCAGAGTTAGTGTGTATGATGAAGGTGGATCAGAGTTAGTGTGCATGATGAAGGTGGATCAGAGTTAGTGTGCATGATGAAGGTGGATCAGAGTTAGTGTGTATGATGAAGGTGGATCAGAGTTAGTGTGTATGATGAAGGTGGATCAGAGTTAGTGTGCATGACAAAGGTGGATCAGGGTTAGTGTGTATGATGAAGGTGGATCAGAGTTAGTGTGCATGATGAAGGTGGATCAGAGTTAGTGCGCATGATGAAGGTGGATCAGAGTTAGTGTGTATGATGAAGGTGGATCAGAGTTAGTGTGTATGATGAAGGTGGATCAGAGTTAGTGTGCATGATGAAGGTGGATCAGAGTTAGTGTGTATGATGAAGGTGGATCAGAGTTAGTGTGTATGATGAAGGTGGATCAGAGTTAGTGTGTATGATGAAGGTGGATCAGAGTTAGTGTGCATGATGAAGGTGGATCAGAGTAAGTGTGTATGATGAAGGTGGATCAGAGTTAGTGTGTATGATGAAGGTGGATCAGAGTTAGTGTGTATGATGAAGGTGGATCAGAGTTAGTGTGTATGATGAAGGTGGATCAGAGTTAGTGTGCATGACAAAGGTGGATCAGGGTTAGTGTGTATGATGAAGGTGGATCAGAGTTAGTGTGCATGATGAAGGTGGATCAGAGTTAGTGCGCATGATGAAGGTGGATCAGAGTTAGTGTGCATGATGAAGGTGGATCAGAGTTAGTGTGCATGATGAAGGTGGATCAGAGTTAGTGTGCATGATGAAGGTGGATCAGGGTTAGTGTGCATGACGAAGGTGGATCAGAGTTAGTGTGTTTGATGAAGGTGGATCAGAGTTAGTGTTCATGATGAAGGTGGATCAGAGTTAGTGTGCATGATGAAGGTGGATCAGAGTTAGTGTGCATGATGAAGGTGGATCAGAGTTAGTGTGCATGATGAAGGTGGATCAGAGTTAGTGTGCATGATGAAGGTGGATCAGAGTTAGTGTGCATGATGAAGGTGGATCAGAGTTAGTGTGAATGATGAAGGTGGATCAGAGTTAGTGTGCATGACAAAGGTGGATCAGGGTTAGTGTGTATGATGAATGTGGAACAGAGTTAGTGTGCATGATGAAGGTGGATCAGAGTTAGTGCGCATGATGAAGGTGGATCAGAGTTAGTGTGAATGACGAAGGTGGATCAGAGTTAGTGCGCATGATGAAGGTGGATCAGAGTTAGTGCGCATGATGAAGGTGGATCAGAGTTGGTGTGTATGATGAAGGTGGATCAGAGTTAGTGTGTATGATGAAGGTGGATCAGAGTTAGTGTGCATGATGAAGGTGGATCAGAGTTAGTGTGTATGATGAAGGTGGATCAGAGTTAGTGTGTATGATGAAGGTGGATCAGAGTTAGTGTGTATGATGAAGGTGGATCAGAGTTAGTGTGCATGATGAAGGTGGATCAGAGTTAGTGTGCATGATGAAGGTGGATCAGAGTTAGTGTGCATGATGAAGGTGGATCAGAGTTAGTGCGCATGATGAAGGTGGATCAGAGTTAGTGCGCATGATGAAGGTGGATCAGAGTAGTGCGCATGATGAAGGTGGATCAGAGTTAGTGCGCATGATGAAGGTGGACAGAGTTAGTGCGCATGATGAAGGTGGATCAGAGTTAGTGTGCATGATGAAGGTGGATCAGAGTTAGTGCGCATGATGAAGGTGGATCAGAGTTAGTGTGCATGATGAAGGTGGATCAGGGTTAGTGTGCATGATGAAGGTGGATCAGAGTTAGTGTGCATGATGAAGGTGGATCAGGGTTAGTGTGCATGACGAAGGTGGACAGAGTTAGTGTGTTTGATGAAGGTGGATCAGAGTTAGTGTGCATGATGAAGGTGGATCAGAGTTAGTGTGCATGATGAAGGTGGATCAGAGTTAGTGTGCATGATGAAGGTGGATCAGAGTTAGTGTGCATGATGAAGGTGGATCAGAGTTAGTGTGCATGATGAAGGTGGATCAGAGTTAGTGTGAATGATGAAGGTGGATCAGAGTTAGTGTGCATGATGAAGGTTGTACCTAGCCGGAGCCCTTCGCTTCTCTTCCTGGGAAAAACGATAAGGCTGACTGTATATTTACCACCTCCTAAAATACACCCCCGCCCTCAGACCAGGATGTGGCCCCGGATTTAGGGTCAGGCGGGAATATGTCTTATAAATACACCAATGCAGCTCCTCGGTGGGACCGAGTGACGTTCCGTGTTGATTTCACGTGTTTTTCCGTGTTCTCTTAGATAATCCAGCCGGCTGCGGCGGAACGAGCTGCAGTGTGATGTCGTTTTGGGAAAGCCGTCCAGGGACTTTGGTAAATGATCTTCATGTGAGGGGGGCTTTCCCTCTTTGCTCAGGAGCCTAACATGAAACTCAGAGGGCTCTCATACCTTTGCCTCGGTATGACTCTGGTATTCTCGCCCCAGATGCCCTCGTATTAATAGTAGTATTTGCTTTAAGGTTGTCAGCAGGGAGGGGAGTGTCATGTTTGTGGGGTCAGTTAGATGTAACTTCCACCAAACATGCAAAGAATAGAAAGACATTTCTGCTTAGTTGCCTTTTATTTAATCCTGCTCAGCTTGTTGTTGCAGATAATCAGAAACTAATCGGAGCTGGAACAGACGTAGGCCTGCTGTGAGGGACGGAGCTGTTTCAGGTTAAAGATTAAGACCTGTGTTGTCCTCGTTGCCGTCAGGAGCGGGAACCTCGGTCACCTCCGCCTTGGCCTCCTGGAAGCCCGAAGCTCCGTGCTGCCACGCTGAATCTGAACAGAAGCACAGTGTCAGTTCAGGAAGCCACGGCAGGGAAAGCTGCTCAGAAAGCTCGCCTCACCTCTGGGCCGGCTGCTGTCCCCCTGCCGGTTGGGCTTCGTCATCCAGTGGGACATCTGACTGGAACCTAAACACACACACACACACACATGTCACAGCCTCGTGGTGTGTGTTTCTGCTTTACTGGTTGTGTGTCACCGCGGGGAATGTGACCACACGGCTCAACCAACCCTAACTGGATTCCCAGCTGCTCTGGAGCCAGGCAGGCGGTGGACTGAGCCACCATAACACCCGCCACACACCCGACACCACATCTCACCACAACACTGCCACACTGAAAAAAAGAACCTGTTGGATTTACTTAAAGGGATATTACACCCACAGAATGGTGGCATGCGGTTGCACACAGATGATTTGCTTTGGCTGCAACTTTAAAAATGGAGTTAAATTCACACAGATTATTCATATTCAGTTAACCTGTGTATTTCACGTTGATACTGTGTGATTGAATCATGTTTTGATGAAGTAAATTGAGTTCTTAGAACTTTTTATGCCTTCACACAATTATCACTTTATCCCAAAATGATCCAGTAACTTTGACTTCAACACCATTCTGCGCCAGTCCTCAAGGACCCCAATCCTGCAGCTTTTCTAGACCTCCTTGTTTTAACACACCTGACTTAAATTAGTGAGTCATTGTGCACAACTTGATAGACTGATTGATTGAATCATTTAAATCAGGTGTGCTGAGTAGGGAGGGTTTGAATACATGCAGGATAATGGCATTGTGTACTTTTTTAAAACGTCATCAGCAGAGGTTCAAGTACTGCTCCAGTTCAAAGAACGCATCAAGACAAGTACGCTTCACATTACCGGATGTGTACTTGCTCCGCCCACTTTTCCGAGGCGACATTGGAGGTTGCTTTTGTTGAGTTCAGGCACCTTTATATCCCACAAGGCATTGCAGTGTAACAATGGTGGAGGAGAAAAGTAATAGTTATAACTGCTGAAAATACTCATTATTTTATGTAACGTTGGCTTTATATAACTTTTCTACAACAGAGCCGTTTTACTTCAACTTCTTGGTGGTTTAATGAAGTTTAAACTGTTATTAAAAGTGACTAGCGGTTTCACAAACAGGGGCTGAACAGCTAACGGTAGCTAGCAGTAAGACTGTTGCGTAGATTAGCTGGATTTAACTGCCACATTCCAGCAGGGCTTTTGCTACTTATTATTTTAATATAAGATCATTGTCATGATGTAACTTCAGCAAAGTCTTTGATATAATCAAGTATGTTTCTGTTCCAAATGTGCAACGAGTGTACTTGCATCCTCCCGTCCTCGGAAGTCTGTACTTCTGACAAGTCCATACTAGCAAGTACACAAGTTTGTTCTTAGCGTACTTGGTATTGAGAAACAGCCATGGTGAAGAAAAGAACGGAGGGTGCTGCAAGGCATGATGGGAAACATGTAAACAAGCCCATCCACCAGGAACCAATCACAGCACAGCTGTATAATATATATGATAATATAATATCAACTTGAAAAATTCTGTTTTGTTGCAGTTAGTTTGTTTTTTGGCCTCCTGACTGTGTTTTTGTGGAGCGTGTCATCTGTTCTGATGGAAAAGATCCATTTGTCTGAATATTGAAGAATAACTAAAAGAACTTTGCTTCACATTTGTTTGAGTTTCACGCTTAAAATTTCTGTTTGGCCTGCGGCTCACTGGCATATTTTCATTTTGACCCTAGGAGGCAGAAGTTTAGGCACCCCTGCCATAGAAAACAAGATGAGAAACTTGAACAAAGAGGGTTTTTTTGGTGGGGAACACCGGCCTCCCACATTAGAGTCTTACACACTAACCAGTCAGCCAGAGGGAAATCTCTGTGGCCGGGTAGACACGACGCACCATCACCTGGAGGTATAGGTGCTGAACAAACATGATCAAATCGTGTTTGGGTTTTCTATTGAAACGTTTTCAGTCAATATAAGTATATCTAGTACATTTAGTATTCTGTCTAAACATGTAAAATGAACGTAATGAATTCATGTTTACAGACGGAACATAAAGTAAAATGGACTAAATTTATCACAACGACCTGGAATTTCCCTTTTTTTCTTCAGTGCAACTCTGCATCCTAAAACTTCAGATCAGCTCCTCTTCCTCATGTTACTGCCAAATATCAGAATATTCTGTAGTTGTTTGTTCCAGCTCACCAAAAACCCAGCAGTCCTTTGTCTTTTTTATCTTTTCATCAACCTCACAAATCATCACGGAGACGTAAACCACGTCAAACAACATGTGATGAACTGTGCTCCTGAACTTGGCCACACGGTGATGTTTACTGGAGAGAAATGAGATGTCTAAATACGTCTGGTGTGGCACGGCTGTGCACGTTTCCATCCAGAACGTCTTTATTCCACATGCCTGCTCTGCTTCTGCACGCGCTCCGTTCAGTCTGAGCCCTAATGACGCGGAGAACATTAAATGTTTGCACCTGGAAGCTGATGTTTATTCTTGGTGGTGATGAAGAGGCGCAGTAGGTTGGTAATGAGGCGATGATGAGCAACAAGAATGAAGGAAATGTAAATTTGGAAGAGTTTAAGGCTGGAACAGAAAAGAGTTACAGGCTGTGCAGTCACTGAGCTATAATGCTGTTAGCCTTCAACATCATCCTCATCCTCCCGCTGACTTGGCCTTGCAGTGTGCTGTATATTTCCTCCTGTTCTTCCCCTTTGTTGGGATGTTTTTCAACAAAATCCTGCAAAGCTCATTTATTTCTTAACTGAAGAGACTCAGTGTGAAGATGCAGCTGCCGACTCAGCCCCAGCAACAGTTCACCCGAGCTTCCTCATCCCAGTTTTCCCCGTTTTTCCTGCACAATCACGATTCAGGATGCTGTGCATCCTGATCCCATGATGATGGGAGTTGAACCTACAACCTCCTGGATCAGCTGCTCTACCACCTGAGCTGCCGTCTCAGACTCTTAAACTGCACCTCTTTGCTTCCAGTTCTTCCATTCCTGCTTAGTTTCTCTTGTTTTCAGATCTTTTCTCTCAAAATGAGAAAGCAACTCTGAATAGAAGCATCACCAGACTAGTTTTTATGTGTTTATCACTTTATAAGAAACTTGAAATGAATGTTTCAGCTCGTTTTAAGCTACGGTAGTTCCCACTCGTCTAAAGTCTAGATATTTTTTTCTTATTACAAGAAACCTGTGTGTTTGAACTGGAACGTGGAGGATTTAAAACAAGTGAGAGTGAAAGACACTGTGATCTGAAACTGTGTCTTAGTGACATAATTTAATTGATTTGACAATTTATTTAATTTATATGCAGATAAAATAACCAGCTTAAGGATTCAGTCTCATTCAGAAATAAAAGACATTTGCTCTAAAAACACGATTAATAATCTTATCATTCTGCTCTTGTCATGTATATTACTCTCAAATCAAGATCGTTAAAAGATAACTTCCTTTTTTTTTCAACCTGGACCTTATTTCTAGGAGTTTATAAGTAGATTTGCTCACTGGTAAAATTTCTGCATCACTTTGAGTCCTTTGGAAGATATTACGTTGAGTCGCCCTTCGGCATACGTTTATATAACGGGAGAGACGGGGCAGCATCTCTATAAGACATTATCTGCAGTAAAACTCCTTCATTTCATCAAAGCTTTAAGTAGAATGAACGAATGAATGAGTACTTTTGTCCTGTGAGTTCTGAGTTTCTCTAATTGTGCTTTTGTTGTCTGGGTAGCAGCTGATCGTCTCAGCTGTACTATGGAAGCGCGCATTGATTCGTGAATGTGCGGCCACGAAAAGTGTAAAACACCCTGATAACTAATGGAAAGCTAAATCTGGACTCACATAAAAGTACTCATTCGTTTGTTCATTCTACTTAAAGTTTTGGTGAAAATCAAGGATTTTCCTGCAGATAATGTCTTACACAGAGGCTGCCCCGTCTCTGCCATGATACTGGATGAACACCGAAGGACGACTCAGCCTAATATCTACCAAAGGAGTCAAAGTGATGCAGAAACTTCACCAGTGAGTAAATGCACGTTTAACTCCTAGAAATAAGATCCAGGTTGAAAAAAAAGACAGTTTTTGCTGAATGTAGGACTAAAACTTGGTTCGACTGTTTTTACAGTGTAGGAGGCACTTTCTCATGTTCATTAGAAATTCTGCTACTGAACAGGAACAAAACTAATCTGGCTTCCATCGCTGCTGTTCTGCTGCCTCCCTTGTTCTTCTCTGTTTGTTTTTTAGCTAAACTTTGAGTCTGAATGCAGTTTTAACATGACTTCCTCCTGCACGGTGCTGAATCATGTCAGCATCTGTGTTTTAGCTCCAGGCCTCCTCTAAGACAGACTGACACCTACAGCATGCACCCTGCTGGCTCGCTTGTCATTTACTGGTTGGATTTTATGTGACTGCCTTTTTTTAAAGTACTAAAATAACATTATGCATTACAGAAGATCATCTCATATATTTTGAGTGGCATGTCTTGCTTAAAGCTCCTAACCAGCACATGCATTAACAGCCTCCTGTCAGAGTTCACCTCTTGCACACGAACTTGCCAAATTGCTTTGATTTATGTTTTCTGTCCTCTGTGTGTCTTCTCCAACTGTGATCTATTCAGCATGTGCCCGTCACCCCGGGGAGGGGGTGACTGTGTATTTTAGTCTGCAGGTGAAAGCATGAGGAGCTCAGCAGATAGGCTGAAGTGTGATGGAGTATATAAGCCTCCCAAAGCGGGGGGAGCGGGAATGTCCCACAGGAAGCGGTAGGAGAAGATTTACTGCTGCAGGAAATCTCAGCTTTGAAAGCAAATGATGTTGAAAGCCAGGAGGGTAAACGGGGGGGGGGGGGGGCTTCACTGACAAAAGTTAGAGGGATGGTGGTGAAGACATGAGGAACTCTGCAGACAGGACGGCAGAGTCAGAGTCACCTAACGGGGGCAGGACGGCTGCAGCCACCCCTCGTCCTCCACCCCCCCTCTGCTCTCGCCCCTTTCTCACCATGCTGAGGGAAACACCAGCCATAAAGCAGCAGGATCTGCCCATAAATATGGAGCTGATCCTCTCTGGCCGGTCTCCAGCACTCCTAAATGCGGGGCCGGAAGTGGGGGGGCAGGGGAACCTGAGCTGAGTGTATTTGCAGACTAATGGGGCAACCAAAACATTACCATGCAAAAACACACGTAGGGAGGCGGGCATCACTCAATCATGGAAGCAAACGTTTTCTTTTTACCAGCAGGAATGGAAGCGGAGGGTTCGTGAGTGTTTCTGTGACTCTACACGTGCGCGATACTCCACAGCTACCATACAAATATGCATCATCACATCTCGTTCTCAGTGTCAGTAAACGCATCATCAATACCAAAGTCAGTAAACGTCCCCCTGCAGGACGATCAGCTCGCAGGCAGCTGAGTTTTTATTCATGGATGACAGTCGTGCTGAAGATTATTCACACCCTACAATTAAAGAAAAGACTAAATTCACAATAATAATTCAAATAACAAGAAACTAAAGAAACTAATAATAAATAAAAATTTACAAAAATATAATTTAGTGAAAAAAAAACTTTGCTTTTAAATTGTGGGAGCAAATATTTTAAAAAAAACAAACAGACACATTAGAGCACCTTTCCTGTGAAATGTGGACCAACGTACCTGTCACCAGGTGCAGACGTCTGATTGGACGTTACAGAAACACCTGATTGCAGTGATTTTCTCAGAATGTTGCTCAATAAAATGTAGCTTCAGAGCCCCATCATGCTCGTCTTATTTTTTGTGTGTTTGTTTTTAATATTTCTGTTGAACCACAATTTAAAATCAATGTCATGATTTTCATAGAATTTTTATTTATTATCACTTTTGTCAGTTTCATCTTATTTCACTGACCGCTGATTGTTTCCCTTCTTTAATTGGAGGGGATGAATAATCTTGAGCGCGACTGTATTTGCCTGAAGAGGAGAAAGTTCTTACCGGCAGCAGGTCTGAGTGGGCTCCTGTCCTGCTGGGGGGTGCTGGGTGGGACGGCAGGAGTCTGGGGAGGACACGGTCTGCTCCTCAGCCTCTCCGTCTCCCTCCTCATCTCCTCCATCCGGAGCTGAAGGCCCTCCAGCTCCCTCTCCAGACGCTCCTTCTCTCCCTGAAGCAGGTTTCTCTCCCCCACGGCCCGGCTCAGCGCCTCCTGGAGCTCCGGCTGAGCCCTGGTCCCGGCCCCCTGCTGCCCCCCGCGGGGCTGGGAGTCTCTCCCGGTCAGCTGGGACACCGTCAGCTCCAGCAGGCTGAGTCTGGCTTTCAGGCCCTCCAGCTCGGGGCTGTGGGGCTGTGGGCAGCTGGCCTCAGCGGGGCTGGGGACCGTGAAGCTGTAGTGGCATCGCCCACTCTGGTCGTTGCCCCTCCACAGAGAGGCTCGGTCCTGGGCGCCCCCTTCAAGCAGGAGGTTGCATATGCTGAGCAAGAGAAGGAGCAACATGCTTCACACTGTCCAGGCTTCTGCTTTTGTGCGGACTGATCCTTTAAACCAGTTCCAGGTGATGATGATTTTCTTTCTTCCTCCCTCTCTGTCAGCTTCTTCTCTCCTGTCCTCTCCTCGGTGACCAGGCCTGCTGCTCTGAGCTCTCCCAACAGCTCACAGATATTTATACGGTCTGGAAGCTGAAAACAGGGACGAGGAGAGGTGAAAAGGAGGGAGGGAGGACGGGAGGGAGGGAGGGAGGGAGGGAAACGGTGCAGGGAGGGAGAGGGAGAGGACAGAAAATTAGAGTCATTTTAGAGACAAAAACATGCCGTCTTTATGACGGAAATGTTTTGCTTGTCTGTAAATGCTCATTTTTCTTTTTTCACTGCAAAAACTCAAATCTTAACAAGTAGATTTTTCTCATTTCTAGTCAAAATATCTCATCACACTTAAAATAAGACAAAAATACTTAAAGAGAAACATTTCAGTGAGATTATTTCAAGAAATCTTATCAAGAAAATTTCACTTGTTCTATTGGCAGAATTTTTTTTGCTGATTACGAGGAAAAAAATCTTGGCCACTCTTAAAATAATCATTTTTTAAAAAGATTTATTTTGCTTGTAATGAGCAAAAAGATGTGAAATTTGTGAAATTTTCTTGATAAGATTTCTTGAAATAATCTTACTGAAATGTTTCTCTTTAAGTAATTTTGTCTTATTTTAAGTGTGATGAGATATTTTGAGTAGAAATGAGAAAAATCTACTTGTTAAGATTTGAGATTTTGTGGCGTCTCTGCTGCTGAATATGTTCACGTCTCACCTGGAACAGTTTCTCCTCATGGGGATGGAGTTTGGGTCCAGAACTGGTCCTCGCTGGATACAGTTACCTCCTGAGGAGCCAGTGTCTCCTTTCACAGTGTTGGGGGGCCTGATGGCTGGATACCTGACCCTGACACAAACCGTGCCCCCCCCAGCTCACAGCCCGGACGCCTTCCACAGCTTTTCACGCTCATGTTCCGCCTCTGTTGCTGCTGGGAACCGGTCCTGCAACAAATACACATCCTCACCCTGCAAAAACTCCAATCTCAGCAAATATACGTATATTTCTAGTCAAAATATCTCATCACACTCAAAATAAGACAAAAATACTTAAAGAGAAACATTTCAGTGAGATATAGGAACTTATTTTAAGACAAATGCATCTTATTTCAAGAAATCTTGTCAAGAAAATTGTGCCTGTTCCATTGGCAGAACTTTTTTTGCTTTTTACAAGCAAAAAGAAAAAACTTTTTAAACTTATTCTAAGAGCGGCCAAGATTAATTTTGCTTGTAATAAACAAGAAAATTCAGTGCAGGTCGATGCACCTCTGAGTGTTGGGACGTGTCCCTCATCCACGGCAGCTGACCTGCGTGGCCCCGGCCCCTAAAACATCTCCAGGGTGCAAAGGGGACGAGCTGCTCTGAAAACGCACACCTCTACTCACAGGATGATGTCATCGGGCTTCTAACTGTACTGCTGTAAGTGCCGCTGCTCTTCATCTGAACAGTTTTGAAGTTATTTGTAAAATATTCTTTAGAATTTTGGTTTGTTCAAATGTTAAATATGGAAACAGATGTGGAGAGAAAAAGAGCAGAGAGCAAAAACACTTGGGGGGGGGGGGGGGGGGGGGGGGGGGGGGGGGGGGGGATATAACATTTAAATGAAAGGATGAATGAAAACCTCTGTGATGCTGCATGTTGAGTTTAAACTGAGAAAAATGAGCTGATGCATTTACCAGGATGTGAAGTTCATGTCTACTGGTCCAAATTTAACATTTAATAACCTGAATCTGGAAGATTTGTTGAAGACTTTTTATGGTTATTATTTACACACGAGACCAGGCTGAAGGTAAAGATGTGCTCAGACCCTGATACGGGGTCTGGTACTTTGTTGAACCCATAAACAAAACAAGGTATTGTGGAATTATGAAGACGGGGAAAGAAGTGATTTCTTCAACAGCTTCTTCATCTTCTTTTTAAAAATCAAACTGAAGCAGGTAGTGAGGAGGACGAAGACTTCAATTATTACAACAGCATGGCTCCGAAGCGGACGACTGAGGGCTCGAGTGTCCAGACCTGACACACATTGAAAACATTTGGCACATATGGACAGTAAAGCAGCTGAAATCCTATTTTTAGCTGGAATGAGAAAACCGTTCACTTCTAACATGGCAGTGATTTGTTTTTTGTTTTGAACTCCACATTTCCAGCGTGATGTTATGCAGCAGGACACGAAGCAGAGATCGGTCACCAGCAGGCAGAGTGCTTCAGTAAATGTTCGCTGGCATGTCGTCCACTCCCCCCCCACTTTTATGTGGCTCGTATAACCGCTGCTATGCCGGGAATCTGAGGTCATCTTGTGTGAGCCCTGACAGACGACCAAAACATCCTCCGCTGCCAGTGTGGGAGCCGCATGTGCAGCCAGAAAAGACGGAGTGTCTCACCTCAGCCGTACAGTACAGATATCAGGGCTGTGCGATATACTGACATGATATTTACATGAGAGAGATATGATATTTACACATATCGTGATATTGCGGTAGAAGTTGTGCAAATTTTTTTGCTTTATTTTTTCGTAATGACCCGGCTGCACCTCAACTGAGTACAAAGGGGTCACCTGATTATTTAATAAGGGTGAGAAAAAATATCGCTACACTGAAATATCATGATATTTTCAAATGCAGATACCACATTTATATTCAAAAACATTGTATAAATCTATTTTCCTAATTAAATATCATGACATATCATTTTGTTACGAGGATTTCATGAAATACCATAAGATTTGGAAACAGAACGATGAAATCTCGCGGTATTTTCGTGAAATCTCATGAGATTTCGTAACAACACGATGATTTCTCATGAGATTTAATTAGGAAAATAGATCGATACTGCATTTTTAAATATAGATATGGTATCGGTAGGGATGTTAATCGGCCTACCGATATTATCTGCCAATATTAGCATTAAAATGTTATATCAAAAAATGTCGGTATTGGTTTTTTGGGCCGATATTTTGAAAAGTTTGAAATCTCGCAAGATTCTTGCGAGAACTTGTTCCATTAGCAGCGATCCAGCATGTATGAAAGTCCCAGTTATCCTGGAAGAACTTCATTTCCCAGCATTCCTTTCAGAGTCATGTGACTACGGTGCAGCTGCTGCTGCTACAGACGGACTTGATTTGAAGCTGCTGATAATATGTCTGGTTTTAAGTTGTTCGTTAAGTTACCAAGTTGTTAGAAACATTAGAATTAGACACATGTTAATACCTGCTAATATCTGATATATGGTAGTATCTAATACCTACAGTAGTATCTGATATATGGTAGTATCTAATACCTGCTAGTATCTGATATATGGTAGTATCTAATACCTGCTAGTATCTGATATATGGTAGTATCTAATACCTGCTAGTATCTGATATATGGTAGTATCTAATACCTGCTAGTATCTGATATATGGTAGTATCTAATACCTGCAAGTATCTGATATATTGTTGTATCTAATACCTACTAGTATCAAATATATAGAATTTTAGAGTTGGACAATATTGGTATATTTGTAAAAAAAAAAAGCCTATATCAAACATCCCTAGGTATCAGCACATGAAAATATTGTGATATTTCATTTAATCACCCCCCCTATTATTTAAACGGTCTGGAAGACAATCCTCCCCAAGACTTTTACAAAGAAATCAAAAACCAGCAACTATCTTTAATTACTTGGATCTAACAAACATTTCTAACCAGTGTTTGTCAGTTCCATCACTGCAGTGCAGCGATACCTTTAAGATAAACATGTTTCAATGCTAAAACGCAGCTGTTTGATATGAAATGAAACTTTAAGACACATTAGGGTAAAAATACTGGTATATATTGAATATCGTCATCTAAAATAAATATATTGTGATATAGTATTTGGTCCATATCGCCCAGCCCTAACAGATATTTTGAATATCCTTGCAAGCAGACGTACAGAACCTTCCAGACTCTGCAGCCTAATCAACATTTAAATGTGCATCAAATAGAAGGCCATCTGCCACAGATCAGCAAAGCAAACGGTCCCGGCGTGTTTCTGCTCCCTCAGTAAAGCTGCAGAGCGTTCGTGTGTGTTTACATCTGGAGTGTTGGAAGGACGTGAGTGGGAGGTCTGTCAGAGCAATAATGCTTCCTGGACTCCAGGTCCTCCAGCTTTAGTGCCATCCCGGGACTCCACGATGCCAGCGAAGCCACAAAAGCAGCCGGGTAGCGAAGAGATGAAAAGCTGGGGGGGATATTTCAGCAAGTTCAGTGGCATGGCTTTGCATTTTCCGTTTCCATCGATTAATCCCTGCACATGTGCTTCTGATTCACCCCTCTCAAGACTCAACCGGTTCAAACCAGAATACGCCAGACAAGAACCCTTTTAAATCACTTTATTGCAGAGCAAAAAGGACCACTCCTCCAATGCAACGCCAATAATGTACATCTTCATTACAGAATCAATATTTACAGCTAAAATAAGTTACACAAAAATAATCAAATTACAGTGTCGTTGATCCTTCACAATTACACCAACGCTTGTTGCAGAGCAGAGCTTTTGACTTGCATCACATAAGAGCCACTCAGAGAAATAAACCAGCATTCATACAAAGCATCACAGGAGCAGGAATAAGAACTTCAAATTCACGGGGAAATGTTGGAGGCGGCATTTGAACCAAACACGCATCTTCAGAGCGAGATGCCGACAGCAGAGAGCAGCTCA
>JALJCO010000377.1:0-102500 GCA_023101725.1 Atherinomorus stipes | reverse complement strand
GCGACTACAAAGACCGGCTCTCACACGAGGTTCTGAGAAGCTGCTTGTTAACCTGGAGGAATTTAACTACAGGTTACCTGCACATGGATGCGAGAGCAGACGCCAAGTGTCACTCGCACGACGTCATGCTGCTGGCATAAAGACGGCTATTAAGGACAAGAAGCTCGGTGGGAGCAGCCATCAGCCACGCAACTGCTGGCACAGCCCACATAAACAAAGTCTCAGATTCACACACACACGCAGAACTGTCCTCCAGATGTGCATGGTGGTGTTGGCTGGCTGGTGAACGACATGTGTGGACGACGGTTTGGGAACAAACATGGAATCTCAGCAGAGGAGGAGACGGAGTGGGCAGCCTCGCATGTGTGTGAGACTGTTGTGGTGGCAGACTGTCTGACTCTATAGATATATACTGTTAAGATTATGACAAGGACAAGGACGACTGATAAATTAGGGCGACATGACAAATTATGAACCTAGATCCCAAGCTGACGTGTCATTCACAGACGACTCACTACAGACTGAATATCAGGTGGGGAGGGTTCTGACAGGCTTCTATAAAGCATCACAGTAAACAGGAAGACGGGGTCCTTCAGAACGTGAGCGAGCGCGGACTACAGACAGCTGGACCTGGGGACTCCGTCTTGACCGCTGAGACACGTATAGGACCTGACACACAGTCCTCTGCCGTATTTGACCAGTTATATTGTAATAAACGTGTAACCTTAAGCGACGCGTCTGTGATTCTTCACCGCTGCATCATCTTAGCTCAGCCACTGCTAGCAGGCTGACCAACGAGGTGCCTGATTGCAAACACCACGCTGCTGACATCCACACTTAAGGTCTGTACGATGGCAAAAGTCAACATTAGTTCTCTTCTATTATTCTTAAATGAACAGCACTTCTGATTAGCTACCAGAAGGGTTGCGCTACGACACTGTGAATACACAAGCTTGTTTAAAGCGTTCAGGTCTCTCAATCTGGAAATAAATTGTACCTGTAGGATACTTAAAATGTCACTGTTGGGCTAGTACTGTAGTGATAACACTCAAACATCTCTGCAAGCCCAGTGGGGTCAGACTGTTGGAGCTAGCTTACTTTTCTGTGCACATCACACAACTAAAGGGAGAAGTAAAACCACAAAGCTGTTGAGGAGTCTGGTCCAGTTCTGTCGATCTGTAGATCACAAACCTACAACCATCTCTCAGGCTGACAGAGAAAAGTCTGAGGACGGAAATCCAGCTCTGATGAAAACGCTTTGTTGAGTTTAAGTTCAGTTTATTTACAGAGCACTCTAACAGCATCCTTTCAGAGCCCGAGGTGGGCATAACCCGACAAAAAGACTGAAGACTTCAAAAATAACAGATGAAAAACCAACAAAAGGAAAGAAATAAAAGACAACAGTTGTGATGAAAGGCGTCGTAGGCTGAAGGAGAACATGGGGGGCAGAAGGTAGGAGGGGAGAGAGCTGGGACAGAAAGGTCTGAGTCGGGAGGTTTCCAGCAGGTTTTTTAAAGCAGAGCGGCTCTGATATCCAGACGTTCCACAGAAAAGCTCTTAGAGTCGCATCAGAACCTGGGGAGGCCAGGAGGAAGATCTCAGTGATCTGGGGGGAGCGTAACTAGGCAGCTCAGCGAGGTAGGCGGGTCAGAGGCCACTGAGAGCTTGAAAGACCAGGAGCAGGATTTTAACTGAATCCTGAATGTGACGGGGAGCCAGTGGGTCCATAGATGGATGTATTATAGCCCCCCTGCTTTGTAGGTGGAAATCTTTATATTTCACACAACGTGCCAGCTTCACTGGAACTGGCGCTTGATCCATTCTGCTGACATCAGCGGCTCAAGCTGCTGCTGCTGCTCGTGTAAAAGTGCTTCTAATGCAAACACAGACAAACTTAACAGAGCAGACGTTCTCATGTTCTCAGAGCAGTTCCTCTCATCTAACATCTACATATCACGTTCATATCGTCTCTACGCTTTGTTTCATTCACGGCAGCAAAACCCAAACTAACAAGGTGCAGATAACATCAGCATCAGAGCTCCCTTCCAACCCTTCATTACCGGGAGATTCAGGGATGATGTTTCAGATTAATCAGCAAATGTTTTTCTTCTAAATTTGATGCACATTGCAGAAAGTTTTCCATCCGAGCATGTAAATTCCCCAGATAATCTCATTTGCTCTCCGGCCTGTATCCATGCTCAGATAAACGCAGCGGTACACCCACCGCACAGTCCACTTCATCTGACTTTGTGATTCAGCACAGAGCACATGTTCAGCACATGTGGAGACATAAAACCTCATGCACAGCTCACCTGACTTGTCCTGCAGGTCATCGAGTCGCTCGCCCCTCTCGATCACCTTGGAGATGTTCTCCTGCATCACATCGATCACCTCATCGACCTGCGACTGCACCCTGATGGGACAAAGTTCGTGTGAGGTCCTCCATCAGAGTCAGAACTGAAGAACTGGTTTGGTTTGGGGGTTTTTGGGAAGCGTGACGCTTCGCTACATCCAACCTTACCCACGCCTGTCAAATCTGTCCCAGCGATCCGATAATTATCGGGCCGATAACAGGAAACTATTACATCATTTTAATAAGTCAGATGTCATGACAGCTTTCCCCAGAGACCAGAATTACTGTTTAAAAAGGACCCTATTTACATAAACAAGTCTGACCTGTCAGTCATTGTTATTTACAAATAAACTTTTTCAAATAAATACTTGAATCATTTTCTGTGTCTTTTTCTTTTTTTTACTTCTCAATTGCTCTTTTTCAGTTTGTGATCCTGATCCATGAATCTGCAGTTCAGGGAGCTTTTATTTTATATCAGTAAGAAATGCACCTTATTCAGGTTTATGTGCTTTAGAGATATCGAATGCACATTCGATACGTTTGAGAGGTTTGCTGATAGTTTTTCACTGGAAAAAATAAACATTTATTCATTTAAAGAGTAAAAAGTCTTTTTGGTTTTGTTAATAGTGTTGATGTCATGATTACGTATGTTTATGTGTTATCAGTTATCAGCTATTGGTATCGGCCTTTGGGGGCTAAAATGTATTTGTATCGGTTTTTAAAAAAGATTATCGTGCATCCCAAATTAAAATTGACTGTTCGTGCCGCAGAGCGGCAGGAAATGATCCGTCTCTGCTTCCATCCATGATGGCGGAGCAGAGGGAGAGGAAAACACGCCGTCTGAGTTCAGGTTCGGACAAACACATGAAAGTCTGAACCGTGTGTGTACAACATTCCTGGACTCTGTGATGACGGCTTCGAGTTTCAAGTGTTCACAATGATGACAAATGGCAAGGAATGAAAGCGGGGATGGAGAAACAGCTCTGGGTGCCAGACGCTCTCAACAATGACCTCCTCTGTTCTCTGGCTGTCACTTACGGGGAGTTTATATGGAAACAGAGAGACCGAGACATCCTGGGAAGGTTGCACAATAACCTGCACACGATAGCCTCTCTTACACAACGTCATAACAACCGGCAACTTCTGGTAAACACGGTTACATAACACCAACATGAAAAAGTGTGCAAGTTTTACTATGACCTCTGCTTTTTAACGGCAACAAGGAGTGTTTGTACTTACTGCTTCATTTTGTCATTCTGAGGTCCAAATCTGGGTCCTGTCGGCCCTCTCCTAGAAAACAATCCTAATCAGTTAAATTCACCAAAGTAATGTCTGAACTTTGCTGTTGTTTAGGTATTAAAAAGCATGCTATTGTTCACATTTAGTGCTGCAGATTTTCTTTTTCAAAACTAGATGATTTTTAGGAAAACAGCACCTTAAATAGTACAAAAGTGATAACTTTATTTTCATTTCTCACACAAAAAACTGACAAGTTCAAGAAAAAATGTATAACAGGACAACCAGCTGCCAAATTTTCTGAACTATAAGTCGCACTTTTTTTCACAGTTCGGCTGAACTTGAGATGAATAGTCCAGCGCGACTCACTGTCATGGACCAGGGAGTAAACATTACTGTCTACAGCCACAAGAGGGCGCTCCATGTCTGTGACAACTACAGTCGTCCTCAAAATTATTCATGCCCTCCAATTAAAGAAGGAAAAAAAATCAACTGTTAGTGAGATAAGTTGAAATTGACAAAAGTAATAATAAATAAAAATTCTATGAAAATCGTGACATTGATTTTTAACTGTGGTTCAACAGAAATATTAAAAAACAAACACAAAAAAATAAAACAAGTAAACAAGTATGATGGGGCTACGAAGCTAAAATGTTGTTGAGCAACATAATAGGTGTGTCTCATCTTGCAGTCCGCACACTCTGAAGCAGCCTCCTGAAATGGTAGGCTGCTGAAATGGGTCATCCTAGCAGACGAGAATTACCCATAGTGCTCCAGTCTCGTTGCCTAGCAACTGCAGACTCTACAGCTGTCTAGTGACAGCTTTCTTTTCGCTTATTCCTTCAGCTATGTTGTTACAAAAAAAAAGGAGAAAGAACTAACGTGGAACCGTGCATTTTATTGCTCTCCATTTATCTGTTGTTACCTGAACGTGGACACCCCATTAACCCCTTGTTAACCCATGAATAATGTCAAACAAAAATGGCTTTTCTGAGGATTTTCTTTCCTTCTTTCTTTCATTTTCCACAGAGATTTTCTGTTGTTTCTTACCAGTAAACACTTAATTTAACACCTGAAAATCAATGAACACAGGTACTACCCAAAAAATTTGAATATCCTGAAAAAGTTAATGTATTTCTATAATTCAACTTAAAAGGTGGAATTTACATATTGTGTATACACATAATATGTGAACCAATATATTTCAAGCTTTAAATGGTTTGGATGTTGCTGATTAGAAGTTGCAGCTTAAGAAAACCTCAAATTCTAAAACTAAAAAAATTAGAATATTGCATGAAATCAACTATAAAAGGACTTTAAATACAAAAATATCAGGCCTCCTGCAGTAAAATCTTGCATGTGTACTTAGTACTTGGTTTGGGCCTTTTTGCATGAATGACTCCTTAACCCGGCATGGCATGGATGCTACCAGCTTTAACCCGGCGTGGCATGGATGCTAGTAGCTTTAACCTGGTGTGGCATGGATGCTAGCAGCTTTAACCCGGCGTGGCATGGATGCTAGCAGCTTTAACCCGCCGTGGCATGGATGCTAGCAGCTTTAACCTGGCTTGGCATGGATGCTAGCAGCTTTAACCTGGCTTGGCATGGATGCTAGCAGCTTTAACCTGGCTTGGCATGGATGCTAGCAGCTTTAACCTGGCTTGGCATGGATGCTAACAGCTTTAACCCGCCGTGGCATGGATGCTAGCAGCTTTAACCCGGCGTGGCATGGATGCTAGCAGCTTTAACCCGCCGTGGCATGGATGCTAGCAGCTTTAACCCGGCGTGGCATGGATGCTAGCAGCTTGTGGCATATCTCAGCTGTTATGGAGACCAACATGCTTCCATCACAGCCTTGAGCTCTTCTTTAATAGTTTGCTCTCTTCCGGTTCAGTTTTCTCTGACGATGTCCCACATGTTCCCGATGGGGTTCAGGTCAGGTGGGTTTGCGGGCCAATCCAGCATGGTGATTCATGGTTGTTGAAGCAGGATTTGGTAGTTTTGGCAGTGTGGGCAGGTGCCAAGTCCTGCTGGAAGATGAAGTCTGCATCCCCATACAGCTGGTCCACTGAAGCAAGCATGAAGGTCTCCAAAATGTCCTGGTAGACGGCTGCATTGATGCTGGACTTGATGAAGCTCACAGGTCCATTCCTGATGAAGTCCTCCACACGTCTGAAAGGCCCTTTCCTGACCATCTTCTCCAGGCTGCTGTCAGCCCTCCGGCTTCTACACCGTTTTCTTCCACACTTCTTCCTTCCACTTAACTGTCCATTAATGTGCTTTGAGACACTCTGAGAACATCCAGCTTCTTTTCTATCACTTTTTGTGTCTTTCCACCTTGTGCAGAGAGTCAATGATGGTTTTCTGCACAACTGTCAGATCAGCATCTTCCCCATGATTGTGAATTCTTCTAAACCAACACAGAGACTTTTTAAAGGCTCAGGGTACTTTTGGAGGTGTTTGGATTACTGACCTGATGAGAATGTGACATTCTGAGCCTACAATACTGGAGCTTTTCACAATATTCTCATTTTTTTAGTTTTAGAATTTGAGGTTTTCTGAAGCTGCAACTTCTAATCAACAACATCCAAACAAATAAAAGCTTGAAATATATTGATTTACATATTATTTGTCTAAAAAATATGTAAATTGCACCTTTTAAAGGTTGAATATGGAACATTTTTATTAAAAGCTATTTTTCAAAAAAAACCCCAAAGCGTTGGGGTGTACAGAATGAAAGACAACATTTCCCAAAAAATTATATTTAGCCAAAAAAATATAAAAATTTTACGTTCGAAATGGCATTTTATTTACGTCTATAACCAAACACGCCGCCATTGCGGGTTGCCATATACGATCACTGTTAGAACAATATTTCGTCATAGCAGGCTTGTTCAGGGAAAACCGTAGACACCATGAGCAGCTGCTCAGAGCCCTGAGATATTGTTATCTGTTTCTAGGGGTGACCGAAAGCAAACCTAGAAATTAGGAGACTTCACTAAATGACCCACAAAACTTTCCACGGAGAAAACACTAAATGCACTTTCATGCTGATCGGAAGCTAGCTTGTTTGCTAACATGGCAACGTTAGCTGTCAGTTATAAACTCCTCTCGTACTTGTTAAACATGCTGCAGCTGTTGTCACTTGCGTATCGGCAGTAGCCTGCATCCCGCGCGGAGTTGTTTTTCTCCTGCAACTACAACCTAGCCCGTGATTCGCTGTTCTGTCCGTATTCCAGATTCAACCTTTAAGTTAAATTTTAGAAATACATGAACTTTTTCGCAATATTCTAATTTTTTGGGTAGGACCTGTATATCCAAATATTACACCCGTAGCTCTGCAGCTAATTCCCTCCATCTTCTGCAGGATGAAACTAAAATCCCTACTTTTGCCTGTTTTATAGCTACATGGATTTTTACAATATTTCTCATCTCTTAAAAAATGTCAAGTGGAATTGCAAAAAAGATCTGTAAAAAAATGTCTCCAACCCTTCTGTTTTAATTTTCACCCCATTTCTGAAAGCCCAGCCATGAAGATTAACTTTCTGTTTACATCACTTTGTAACTATAATTTATTGTATATCGTGCGCTAGATATCTTATTTTCCTTTATTCTATTTAAACCCCTTTGTATGTCTATTGTTTAAACCTTTCGGTGCGTTTGTTCTTGACATAACCGTACAGTATTGTATAAAACTCCTTGTTACTCCCCTCATGAGAGTTTGTACATTCTGCTTATGTAAATAAAGTTTTTTTTAAAAACCTTGAGTGCAATGGATTCTGGGATAGGCAAGGGCATGAAGGATACATGTGATGTACCCTTCGTTTCAGGCCAAATGGAGGGCAGGTTTGTAGGGTGGATTCAGAGGATCCTTCAGATGTTTTTGAAACGGGACAGGACTTGACGCGCCGCTGAGACATATGCAGCCGACGAATCCGCACTTCACAGTGTGCAGATGCAACATGAGACACACCTAATCACTGCAATCAGGTGTTCTCTGTAACGTCCAATCAGACGTCTGCACCTGCTGACAGGTATGTTGGTCCATGTTCATTAGAAAGGTGCTGGGATAGTTTTGTTTGTTTGGCTTTTTAAAATCATTATTTTCAACCACAATTCAAAAGCAATATTTTATTTCACTAAATTATAAATTTGTAAATTTTTGTTTATTATTAGTTTCTTTACACACGACCGTGTGTTTTTTCCTCTTCATGATGCATCTGTTGACTGATGCAAATTATACTCTGAAGTGGCTTGTAGTCTGGAAAATACGGTAGCTACTCTCCTCTTATCATCCAAACACATCCTGAATCATCCCACTATGTATATTCTCACACTCACAGAAAAAAGTCTTCCTCTTCATCAGAGTCCTCCTCCAGCAGGTTCCTCTGTAAGAAAAGTAAAAGGTGGTAAGAGAA
This sequence comes from Atherinomorus stipes, assembly GCA_023101725.1. Taxonomy (NCBI): domain Eukaryota; kingdom Metazoa; phylum Chordata; class Actinopteri; order Atheriniformes; family Atherinidae; genus Atherinomorus; species Atherinomorus stipes. The sequence goes on along the minus strand of JALJCO010000377.1, from coordinate 94,493 downwards.
GTGTAAGATAAGGGCCATCATGGAGGATGATTTGGTTCAAGACCAAGCTCATTACCAGCATCTCATCGGTTCTGGAGCCCAGAGTACACGACATCCTAGACACTCAGTGATAATGCTGCTGACTGAACACTCCCACAGATGGAATACTGATCAATAACCGCCTCTTCTGAAGCAGATGCAAACACGGCTTTAGTCTAGTATGCTTTACCGATGATGGATAACAGTGAGCCAGCTCTAACCAGTAAAACCAGATAAGTTAGAGTACCGTATTTTCTGGACTACAAGTCAGATCACCGTGACTACACCGTGGCTACACCGTGGCTACATCGTGGCTACAACGTGGCTACAACGTGGCTACAACGTGGCTACACCATGGCTACATCATGGCTACAACGTGGCTACAACGTGACTACAATGTGACTACACTGTGGTTACAATGTGGCTACACCGTGGCTACAACGCGACTACACCATGGCTACACTGTGACTACACCGTGGTTACAATGTGACTGCACCGTGGCTACAACGTGACTACACCGTGGCTACACCATGGCTACACCATGGCTACACCGTGGCTACACCTTGACTACAACGTGGCTACAACGTGACTACACCGTGGCTACACCATGGCTACACCGTGGCTACACCTTGACTACACCGTGGCTACAACGTGACTACACCGTGGCTACACCATGGCTACACCGTGGCTACACCTTGACTACACCGTGGCTACAACGTGGCTACACAGTGACTACACCGTGGCTATAACGTGACTACATCGTGGCTACACTGTGGCTACAATGTGACTACATCGTGGCTACACCGTGGCTACACCGTGACTACACCGTGGCCACAACGTGGCTAAATCGTGGTTACACCGTGGCTAAATCGTGACTACACCGTAACTATACCGTGGCTACACCATGGCTTCACTGTGACTACAACGTGGCTAAATAGTGGCTACACCATGACTACAATGTGGCTACACCGTGGCTACAACGTGACTACACCATGGCTATAACGTGGCTACACCGTGACTACACCGTGGCTACACCGTGACTACAACGTGACTACACCGTGGCTACAATGTGGCTACACCGTGGTTACAATGTGGCTACACCGTGGCTACACCGTGACTACACCTTGGCTACACCGTGACTACACTGTGGCTACACCGTGGCTACACCATGGCTACACCGTGGCTACACCGTGGCTACACCATGGCTTCACAGTGTCTACAACGTGGCTAAATCGTGGCTACACCTTCGCTACAACGTGGCTAAATTGTGGCTATATCGTGGCTACACTGTGGCTACACCTTGACTACACCGTGGCTACAATGTGACTACACCGATACTACACCGTGACTACACCGTGGCTTCAACGTGGCTACACCGTGGCTACAACGTGGCTACACCGTGGCTACAACGTGACTACATCGTGGCTACACTGTGGCTACAACGTGACTACATCGTGGCTACACCGTGGCTACAACGTGACTACAACGTGACTATACAGTGGCTACAACGTGACTACACCGTGGCTACAACATCACTAAATCGTGGCTACACCGTGGCTACACCGTGACTACAACGTGGCTAAATAGTGGCTACACCGTGACTACACCGTGGCGACAATGTGGCTAAATCGTGGCTACACCTTGGCTACACCGTGGCTACAACGTGGCTAAATCGTGGCTACACCTTGGCTACACCGTGGCTACAATGTGGCTAAATCGTGGCTACACCATGGCTACATCGTGGCTACACCGTGACTATACCGTGGCTACACCATGGCTACATGATGTAGCCAAGATATACACTACACTCATACACTACATTCATTCATGTCGTGTACGTCTTGAAGCTCTGTAATAAATTTCACTATGTGGCGGTAAAAATCCTTAGACCGCACATCACCAGGTGCAACTACTCCGAATTGACAAAGCCTCCCCCCCTCCCTTCCCATCAATCTTCCCAGCCCTATCCTTCACATTTCTTTCCACACTATTCGTAATAAAATATCCTACCAGCGGGGGGCGATGTAGCCTAAAGACGGCAGAGAAAGCAACTGATGCAACTTCTAGTCCAGAAAATACAGTTTAATTCACTTTAACTCTGTTGATAGCTTTAATCAGGACAGAACATGCCCTGCATAAAATGCTATTCATAGAGAATTAGCGCAGACAGCTGCATCAGTAGTCTCACTGGGGAGACGGAGAGCCTGTCAGTCACTGGAAGGAAGGCAGAGATGAGAGTCACTGCAAAGGGAGGCTTGATTTCATAGTAACTGAATTTCAGTCAATATAATCACCATACAAAAACATATAACTCCTCAAAAGAGCAGAAAAGGAGGATGGAGATGGAGGATCTGAGGGTGTTGTTACGCAACATTTACCTGCCAATGCCATGGCGATACACAGACGCTTTATATTCTTGTAAATACAATGTCATCTGCAAAGAAGCTGCAGGAATGGCAGCCAGATGATCATAAAGTACCTCATAAGTTGAGGCACTAATGCTCTCCATCTGTGCAACTTCTCTTTGTCTTTCCACCAGGAAGGGAGGCATGAAAAGACTGTTAGTAATTATCAAAAGGCAGGACAACGGCAAAAGCATGCAAGGGAGAGTCTTGTTATGCAAGTCTCCCTGTAAGCTTAGCTTTGATCCTGCTGCAGCACAACAGCAAGTTGGATCACAGAGAGGAAGAAGGAAAGAACGGAGTAAAACATGAAGGGAGGACAGCGGAGGTGGAGGCCGGTGGGGTGATCACTGATGAGGACCAGATATTTGGCCTTACAAGCTTCTGGAGCCTCTTACCACCGAATGACCTCACTTAAACCTTTAGTTCCTTTTGTTTTCTCCCATTTTACTTCAGATTAATGAAATGCATTAAAGGAAAATCAGCTCTATAAACCAGCATCTGTTTGTAGTAAGTGCATCAATTCTTCCCAGTGTACCAAAATTCAGCAACGACGGTTTACAATGAATCAGAGGCCAATTTATTTAGCCTCCCTCCATCACCATGTGCATTTGCTTCCTTCACCAATGTTCTTGATCGTAGTTAGAAACTGCAACCCAACCAGTTCCGGGCCGCTCTGCCTGCACCTTACCCTCTCACTGCGGATGGAGCCGGTGACCTCATCATCGTTGAGGTGTCGTTTAAATTTGGGGGGCATGTTGTCTTCAGACGGCTCCTCCCGGTCTGGCTCCCTCTGTAGGAAGTAAAGCGGCTCGGTGAGGTTCGGCAATGCTGAAGATGAACGACGTTTGACGTCCTCTCTGCAATTTCATACTAAAACTAACAAAATTCACTAAACTTTGAGAAGAGATGGCGCGTGTGCAAAGGAAGGTGTAAAGCAGATCTGCATCACTTCAGGAAGGAGAATAATAATGCATTTTATTAATCTGTTTAAATTCCCTTCTCTTCCTACAGGACAGATAACGATAGGAAAGGAAACGTAATCACTGCTGTCCATGCCACTGAGTGAAATATCCCACTAGGAGGATTTTCTGTTCTTCCAAGTATACACACTGAGTCCTGTGTTTGGGAACTACATGTTCCTAAGAATGAGAAAAACACACAGATGCCTCAACAAAATTTTCCTGTGACAGTGAACTTAAGAAAAAAGCCTAAGCAATCTCAGCTGGACAGTCATCCTTACAGGTGTTACGCTTACTTATACACACATCCCAACTCTCACACCAACACAACTTGTACCATTGAATCCAGTTAAGTCTGACACTGTGGCTTTCTCAGCTCCTTTTCTGGCACTGCGATGGGAAAGTGGCCGAGTTTCAGAAGCCGAGACAGGAGAGACAGGACAGGTCTGAAGCAGCAAGGACACAGAGAGAGAAGCAAAGCTAATCTGTGAGGGATACAGACGGAAGAATTATAAAACTAATCTGTTTTAACAGAAGTAGGGATGGGCCATACCAAAACGTCTCCCGTCGATACAGTAACAGTGGTTTAAGGTGCTTCTTAATCAATATCAAAACCAATACTTTTATCCCTTAAAAGAAAATCACATAATTGTACAGTTTGAATACAAGAGCAATATTAGATAAAAGTAAAAGTTGGGAACGAAAGTACTGGAAATATATTCTTTTGAAACCATAATATATGATACTGATAAGTAAATAAAACAAAAATCAGATTAAAAACTTCTCTCAAGTACAGGTTAAGATTACTTGAATTTATTCAGTGTAAATTGTTCTAATATAAATTTAATAGTAATATTATAAATTTACCAAAACATAATGTGTAATAAGCTGCATTAAAGTACTGAAAGATACTAAAACATCATCATCATCATCATTACAGTAGCAGCATCATCATGATAGGCTACCACCATCATGTGATACAGAAGCTAGAATCTGATAGGCTACCACCATCATGTGATACAGAAGCTAGAATCTGATAGGCTACCACCATCATGTGATACAGAAGCTAGAATCTGATAGGCTACCATCATCATGTGACACAGAAGCTAGAATCTTATAGGCTACCACCATCATGTGATACAGAAGCTAGAATCTGATAGGCTACCACCATCATGTGATACAGAAGCTAGAATCTGATAGGCTACCACCATCATGTGATACAGAAGCTAGAATCTGATAGGCTACCACCATCATGTGATACAGGAGCTAGAATCTGATAGGCTACCACCATTATGTGATACAGAAGCTAGAATCTGATAGGCTACCACCATCATGTGATACAGAAGCTAGAATCTAATAGGCTACCACCATCATGTGATACAGAAGCTAGAATTTGATAGGCTACCACCATCATGTGATACAGAAGCTAGAATCTGATAGGCTACCACCATCATGTGATACATACGCTAGAATCTGATAGGCTACCACCATCATGTGATACAGAAGCTAGAATCTGATAGGCTACCACAATCATGTGCTACAGAAGCTAGAATCTGATAGGCTACCACAATCATGTGATACAGAAGCTAGAATAGGGGATTATCACGCTTCCGCGTTCCGGAAGTTGAAACATTTGACACTTCCTCTTCCGGGCCATGTTAACATCAGCCGTTCCTGCTCTGTTATTCTGTTTAAATCGGATAAACTCCAAACATATTTAAGTTTTCATTCTAGACTGAAGTGATACTGGATCAAAAGCTGGATCAAAGCGATCGATTTGCCGCGGTGAAGGGCCGAACTTTATAATAAACCACACGTTTGTTTGTCCCCGGTGGGGCACAACACCGGCACTTCACAGCATGCTAGCATTAGCCAGCTAACGTTTACTGACGTGCTTAACATTGTGCGTCTTAAAACACACAAACATCTGAAAATCAGGTCTGTACCCCCCCGTTTCCAGTGGAACAACTGGGGACTGCCAAGAAAGGAGACACTTTCAGATGATTCTGTGTTTTCAGCCGCACAAAGTTAGGCACGTCATCAAGCTGGCTAATGCTAACCTGCTAACAATAGTCCGCCAGCTACTACTCTGTTAAACTTTGTAAATCGGATAAACGCCAATGCCAAGTTTTCATTCCAGACTGAAGTGATACTAAGGAAGAAGTGGATTAAAACGACCGATTCGCCGCGGTGAAGGACCGAACTTTATAATAAAACGACACACGTTTGTTTGTGGCCGGCAGACTGCGCAGTCGTGTTAGCAGGTTAGCATTAGCCAGCTCGATAACGTGCCTAACTTTGTGCGGCTGAAAACACACAAGCATCTGAAAGCGTCTCCTTTCTTGGCAGTCCCCAGTTGTTCCACTGGAAACGGGGGGGTACAGACCCGATTTTCAGATGTTTGTGTGTTTTAGGACGCACAAAGTTAAGCACGTCAGTAAACGTTAGCTGGCTAATGCTAGCATGCTGTGAAGTGACGGTGTCGTGCCCCACCGGCGACAAACAAACGTGTGTTTTATTATAAAGTTCGGCCCTTCACCGCGGCGAATCGATCGCTTTGATCCAGCTTTTGATCCAGTATCACTTCAGTCTGGAATGAAAACTTAAGTATGTTTGGAGTTTATCCGATTTAAACAGTATAACAGAGCAGGAACGGCTGTCGTTAACATGGCCCGGAAGAGGAAGTGTCAAAAGCCGGCAACTTCCGGTAAGCGTGATAATCCCCTATATGGCTGCTTTTAAAAAATCATTTCATGCCTATAACTTTCAAAGGGAAAAGAAATGCACTTTTGTATCCGTACAGTGGTATGTCGCCATAATCAAAAAGTATGAAATCCGATAATGTGTCTGGCTGGTATCGAAGTATCAACTTTAGGGTATCGGTATGCCCATCCCTAAACAGAAGAACTTAAAAGGTACAATCCACATAAATCTTAATTACAGTCTACAATCACTGTGATGTCTGGTCTGTGGAATCTGATAAATGATAACCAGTAGATGGAAATATTAATTAGGAAAGCTATGGATTGTAACTTTAAGTTAACAGGAAAAGAAGACAGTGACAAATATTCACGATCAAGGCAGGAAAAGCGGATTCTGTGTTAATTAAGCAGAGGTAGTCTCAGCTAGTTACCTCAGTTTCATGACTAGTAATGACTTTTAGGTCGGTAAAAGGTCTGTCTAAAGGACTGGGAATCATACCAACATCCCATCTGCGGAGCTACCAGGAATACTGATTACCATGATGTCACATCCATTACAACTTTAGCTTGTCGGGCATTTAGCTTGTGCTACGCAAACACGTCTGAATGTCCTTGTTTATACGATAAAAACCAACTGTAATACTGTAAAAGCCCAATTCAGGCAAAAACAGGGACTAATGTCCACTGTACGATGTAGCAGATATGTAATAAAGCCAAACAGGCCACTTCGTTTCCCAGCTAAGCGAACTATGCTAAGCTAAGGATGCTAACGTGATTAGCTACCTGCTGTTTGAGGAAGCTCGCGGCCGCTGAACTTCTTCACACGAGATCCGGAGATAAAAACGGAGTTTTAGCAATTCAGAGTGGTTTCACATGTACGTTTGGTCAGTTTTAACGGCTGTGCTGGATGGTGATACACCAGAATCATTGTGGATGCTAGCAGTCTCCTGGTGTGTCTTGGTGCGATCAGCTGACCAGGAAGTCAACACTAATGCTGCGTTCCATTTGAACTCGGAAGTCGGAAATTCCCAGTTCCGAGTAGGAAGTTTCAACTGGAACGCCCCCCTGAAGTCGGATTTCCCACTCGGAAAGTCGGACAACTCTCGCAGCTCCGAGTTCAGATTTAAAGATGGCCGCGCCCTGTGTTAGCAGTTTTAGAAGCTTCTGTAATGTCACATTTATTTACACTTCTTACTTATATTTTTGTTGCATAAATCAATCGTACACGTAGTATTGGTTTATACAGATGTAGGGGGAAGCTGCTGTAGTATAATTCACATTTTTCATGTCGTATATGTGAACTACAACGCCAGCTGTGCCAACAACGGCTAATAAAAATAGCCTTAGCAAACACGTTGTTTTGCTAGGTTGCTAACTGGTTTTCCGACCAGTGAGCTGGAACGCAAGTTGGTCGGGTGTGACGTCACCCCCCAGTTCCCACTTCCCAGTTCCGATGAAAATGGAACCCAGCATAACAGCTGGATGAGGGGGAGACTGCTGCAGATGTGTCACAGCGTGGGAAAAAAGCTTTTTTATGATCCATTTTGGCATTTAAACTGTCTAATTACACAGAAATTAAACAATTTATTTTAAAGTTTACATCTGCACTTCCTGAATACAGAGCTTTGTGGAAAACTACATGCTACGCAGACATGATCAGACCAGTTCTAGTTCTGGTCTCAACAAAGTCCACAAGCAGTGACCGAGTGGTTTTCTGGGTTAGTTGCTGTTCATAAGTACTGTGTAAGTTAATATATTTAACATAATATTTCTTCATCAAATATTGAAGAATTTACATCTGTTTATTTACCCCATGCTAGTGATGCACAATATGAAAAATTTCAGCCGACACCGATAATTTTCTGCTCCTCATGGCAGATACCGATATTAAAACTGAAATGATGTAATATTCATTCCTAGTGCAAAATTTAAAAAAAAACAAAAAACAATTCTGCTGAAGATCCAGTAGTTGCTGTTGCTTGGTGGGCGTGGCCTAATGGATAAATATCTATCTATCTATCTATCTATCTATCTATCTATCTATCTATCTATCTATCTATCTATCTATCTATCTATCTATATATATATATATATATATATATATATATATATATATATATATATATGTATATATATATATATATATATATTTATATATATATATCTGATATTTCCGTATTTCCTCATTTCAGTAGCCTTTTAAGATCTGGCTAGGGGGTGACAGATGGAAACTAGTGCTTTGGCTAAATCTGGTGCTTTTAAAAGTTTTTCTTTGTTTTTATGTGCTGTGATCCTGTGGAATTAAAAATATCAGTTGGTATTGGGTCGATATCGAGCCGATTTTGATATCCCCTTTTAAAGCCAATAAGGCCCAGTGATATTCTGCTTCACTACCCTAATTCTAGTTGTTAGTAGTTATCCACAGCGTTTGCATTGTTTGGAGCCCCTGTATCTGTCCTGTAGCTGCTTTATAAAGGACTGGATCTGATCTGGTCCTGTAGCTGCTATAAAGGACTGGATCTGGATGGGTCGCGGGGGCGCGTCGGTTGCGTGTGCGTCTCTCTGGCGGCGTTTTTCTGGGGCCGGGTTCTGGAATCCTCCAATATAAAACCTAATCTTTCCTGAAGAATAATATAAAAACAATAAAAAAGAAATAGAACTTTTTTCTTATGGGTGGAAATAAATATTTATTTTTTTTTTTTTTTTTTTTTATTAAGGTTTGGTAGCTCTCTGATACTAAGGGGAGTGGAAAGGGGATACCCCAATAAGCCTCAATCCAATCTGAGGTTTGTGAAGTTTTGGTATACTTATTAAGCTTTATTTTATCTAGTAGAATACTTTCTCCCTTTTTTCCTCTTTCTCGCGATATCCCTCCGATATCCCTCCGTTTACTCCCTCTCGTATAACCGTGATTTTTACCGTATTTAAAACCCTAAATGATTTATTCTTAACCCCCCCTCACTTCCGGAGAGTTAAACCAATCCCTCCCGAGCACCAACTCTTCTAGGGTACTCCCTCCCCGCCCCCCCTTTTTTCTCTCCTTTCCCCCCCCTCCTTCTCCCCCTCCCCCCCTCCTCCCCTCCTCCCCCCTCCCCTGGATCTGGTCCTGTAGCTGCTATAAAGGACTGGATCTGGATCTGGTCCTGTAGCTGCTATAAAGGACTGGATCTGGATCTGGATCTGGTCCTGTAGCTGCTATAAAGGACTGGATCTGGATCTGGTCCTGAACTGGGACAATCTGATCTGCAGACTTTTATGTTGGAGTAGAGCCACGTATAGCACTGAAAATGAAATTTTTCTCAGCACTGAACATAAAATACCTGGACTTATATGTGAGCAATTATAAACTATATTATTATTATTGCTAATATTCTATATTTTTTTTTTACTTTTATTTGATTTTTTCATCTTTATTCAAACAAATCAACAATACAAAAGACTTCTTGAAAGTCCATTGATGTACAAACATCCTTTTTTTCTTTTTTTCCCCCTTTCTCTCTCTTTTTTTCTTCTTCCCTTCCCCCCTTCCCTCCTTCCTTTTTCTTCAGAGCAAATGATAAAAAAAAAGAAAATATACCAGACTAAAACACTATAGAGGGAATGCAGAAACATTAAAAACACAAATGCAAAAACAAAAAAAGAGAAGAAAAAAAAAGAAATAAACACAATGCAATTACTCAAATAAATACATACGTAGTACAAATATCGACAGTTTTAAAAGCTTCTTGTTATTTACACAGGCTGAGATTCACATTTCAGCCTTTAAAACCAAGAAAAGTGTTTTTTTATTCGTGAATTTGCATTTGTGGATATGAAATTTAGCAACAAGTAGGATAAAACTGATGATGATGATGCGTCATGTCTTCCTCGCCTGTAGGTGGCAGCAGAGCGCGAGCCGCAGCTACAGCGATCAGGCAAAGATGGAAAAGTTCAGTTTAAAAGCGGAAGTCCGCGCGTGCTGCTGAGCGGTAAGCGCGTGCCTCCTCCTCTGGTTTATCTGCTCATGTATCCTCTCAGGGGGGGTCGGTTGTTTTCCAGTGACGTGATGTTTAGGTGCAGACAGTGACGGACGGCCTGGTTGTTGTTGTTGTTGTTTACAGGCTTGGCAGAGATGCAGAGCGACCAGCCTCGTCCTCTGTTCGGGGGGGCCCTGTCAGCCCGCATCCCCCCCAGCGCCGCGGACATCAGCGAGCTGAGGGACATCCCGGACAACCAGGAGGTGTTTGCCCACGCGCACACCGACCAGAGCCTGATCGTGGAGCTGGTGGAGTTCCAGACCCAGGTCCCGGACCAGGACGCAGCCAGGTACCACTTCGAGGACCTCGCCGGCAGCAACCGAGCCTCGGAGCCGGGAGCCGCGGAGGTGACGGAGGTCGTGGCTCTTCCGAAAGCCGAGCTGGCCCTGCGGGACTGCAGCTGCGCGTGGATGCTGACGGGGACGCAGCGCGTGTCCAAGTTCAGCGAAGCGGCGAGGAACACGGTGCGGATCCACCTGGGTCTGCTCCGACTGCCGCAGTTCTCCACCGACGTCCTGGTCACGTTCAACGACCCGCAGGTGATCAGCCCCGACAGCAGCAGCGCCTGCGCGGTGGAGGCGCGCGCGCAGCCCTGGACGGTGCAGGACTTCCAGCGCCTGCTGCAGACTCTGACCCTGCACGACCCGGGACTGTTCGGGTAGCAGGGACCGGGACAACCTGGTTGGTTTCAGATCTGTGCACAAATAAACTATAACAAGCCAGATGAAGGTGGTCACGTGCCTTTTTAAGACAGCCAGAGCTCCTGTTCAATATCCTTAAATACAAAACTACTGTGATTTCTGTTACCTCTCATCTGCATAGATATTCTGATGTTCGGCTCCCTGGTCTGCTTCACCTCCGCTGCGACATAAATCCCCACATTTCTCAGCTTTTGTAGACTTTTCCTCCTTTTTCCCTCCTCGCGCTTCATTCATAAAAGCTGGAACAGAAAATCCTCCTAAGTTGATCTGACCTGCCACAGATCAGCTCAGTTCAGCTTTCTTTATCGAGCCAATTCACAGCTAAAGTTATCTCAGAGCCGATACCAGGACCGGATATTTGGCTCTGATACTGACTAATTAGCTGGATCTGATATCAGAATAATGAAACCGATCCAGTCATTTGTTTTTAAATACACACATTCACACACAGAAATACAGATACAGTCACATGAATTCTTTTCCACCTAGGGATGCACGATAACCATTTTTTAAAACCGATACCGATAAATTTCAGCTCCTAAAGGCCGATACCGATAACCGATACTAATAACACACATACATACCTAATTATACCAAATCAAAATTCCAACCTTCTGGGGTAGTTTGTGTCTAAAATTAGAAGGGAATATGGTTTGGAAGCAGTTTGGGTCTCCATGTGAAGCAGCAGCTTTCTTTCCCCAAGAAACAAAGATACACTGAAATATCGCAATATTTTCATATGCTGATATCATATCGATATTTAAAAATGTGGCATCAATCTATTTTACTAATGAAATCTCACGAGATTTTGTCGTTCAGTAAAGAAATCTCGCGGTTTTTCGTGAAATCTCGCGAGATTTTGTTGGTAAAATAGGTCAATATCGCATTTTTGAATATCTCTATGAAATCTGCACATGAAAATGTTGCGATATTTGTGTATCGATATTTTTTCCCAGCCCTAATAAGTTATCGGGGTAAGTTGTCATGATATCGGACTTATCGGAATGACGTCATAATTTCCTGTTGTCGGCCCGATAATTATTGTGCATCCCTATTTGCAACCCTGGTATCATCAGTATTTCTTTTTGCTGCTAATGTACACTTTGTTTACAGATAATGTTAAGTACATTTATATTGGTGTTAATCTTCTTAACAAGGCTAAATGTTTATGTTACGCCTGACGCCTTCGCTCACGTGGCACGGTAAACGCCTCATTCATTCAACAGCATTGGTTCAGTCTTCGTTATCAGCCGATACGCTCAGCCCAGGTTTAGGTATCGGTTTGGATCGGAAAAAAATGGATCAATGCATCTCTAAAATTTATTTGATTAATTTATTTTGAATTTATATGATTTCCAGTTATAATCCAGGTTAAACAAATCTGTTATATGATCCTCATTTGTCCAATGAATACCTGCCCACATGAACCGGTTCATTAGAAATAGCTGTCTGGGGGGAGGGGGTCGGCTCAGAAAGGGCAACAAAGAGGGGGAGACCTGCTGAGACACAGAGAAGCACAAGTTAGGGAAGCTGGATATAGGGATCATAGTAACTTTTTATTTTTGCAGATTTAATAGCATTTCAATCTGCAAAATTAATTAATATTTAAAGCAAAAATTGGTTCCAGATTATATTCAGCAATGATTTAGTGTGGAAGGGGGCTACGATGTAAGGGGGTAAACTCAACTCTAAATCTCTGCATTCCCGTACATCAAAAAGATGCTTTTCTGCTTAAGTTTGCAGAATTAAACCGTGGAACCATCCGAATGTGGAGTTAAAAGAATGTACAGCGGGTACCGAAAGTATTCAGACCCCTTTAAACTTTTTACTCTTTGTTTCATTGCAGCCAGTTGCTAAAATCCAAAAAGTTAATTTTATTTCTCATTAATGTCACTCAGCACCCCATCTGGACAGAAAAAAACAGAAATGTAGAAATTTTTGCAAATTTAGTAAAGAAAACCTGAAATATCACATGGTCATAAGCTCATATTCGACTCATATTCTGTCCGTTCCTTCTGATCCTCCTTGAGATGGTTCTACTCCTTCATTGGAGTCCAGCTGTGTTTAATTAAACTGATTGGACGTGATTAGGAAAGACACACACCTGTCTATATAAGAGCTTCCAGCTCACAGTGCATGTCAGAGCAAATGAGGATCATGAGGTGGAAGGAACTGTCCAAGGAGCTCAGAGACAGAATTGTGGCGAGACACAGATCTGGACAAGGTTACAAAAGAGTTTCTGCAGCACTAAAGGTTCCTAAGAGAACGGTGGCCTCCATAGTCCTTACATGGAAGAAGTTTGGGACGACCAGAACTCTTCCTAGACCCGGCCGTCCAGCCAAACTGAGCAATGGTGGGAGAAGAGCCTTGGTGAGAGAGTAAAGAAGAAGCCAAAGATCACTGTGGCTGAGCTCCAGAGATGCAGTAGGGAGATGGAGAAAGTTCCACAAAGTCAGTATCACTGCAGCCTCCACCAGTCGGGGGCTTTATGGCAGAGTGGCCCGATGGAAGCCTCTCCTCAGTGCAGACATATGAAAGCCCGCATAGAGTTTGCCAAAAACACATGAAGGACTCTCAGACTGAGAGAAATAAGATTCTCTGGTCTGATGAGACCAAGATTGAACTTTTTGAAGTTAAGTCTAAGCGGTATGTGTGGAGAAAACCAGGCACTGCTCATCACCTGCCCAATACCATCCCAACAGTGAAGCACGGTGGTGGCAGCATCATGCTATGGGGGGTGTTTTTCAGCTGCAGGGACAGGACGACTGGTTGCAGTTGAAGGAAAGATGAATGCGGCCAAGTACAGAGATCCTGGAAGAAAAGCTCTTCCAGAGTTCAGGAGCTCAGACTGGGCCGAAGGTTCACCTTCCAACAAGACAATGACCCTCACACACAGCTGAAATAACAAAGGAGTGGATCAGAACCACTCTGGACCATTCTGGACCGGCCCAGCCAGAACCCTGACTTAAACCCAACTGAGCATCTCTGAGAGACCTGAAAATGGCTGAACACCACCGTTCACCATCCAACCTGACAGAACTGGAGAGGATCTGCAAGAAGAACCAGAAGATCCCAAATCCAGGTGTGGAACACTGTTGCATCATTCCCAAGAAGATTCATGGCTGTACCAGCTCAGAAGTACTTCTACTCAGTACTGACCAAAGTACTCAATACTTATCACCATGTCATAGTTCACTTTTTCTTGTTCATAAATTTGCAACAATTTCTACATTTCTGTTTGTTTCTGTCTAGATGGTGCTGAGTGACATTAATGAGAAATAACATGAACTTCTTTTATTTTGGAAAATGGCTGCAATGAAACAGAGACTGAAAAGTTTAAAGGGGTCTGAATACTTTCTGTAGCCGCTGAACAACCCTGAAACAGTTTAAAGTAAAACATAAAGAAATGTTTTATCAGCTATATCTACGTAGAGTGTTGGGGTTTGCCAGAGCCGAGTGCTGCTGCTGGTTATTGGGTGGTTTGTGTTTTTGAGGGGAGGTGGGCGATGTTATATAATAGTGTTAGATTTTTTTAGTTACAGTTTTTATTTAGTTTTGACTTCTTGTTTTTAAATTCAGTTAGTTTTAGTCAGTTTTTTGAGCAGGTTTGTTGGTTTTTATTAGTTTTTGGTTTTTGGAAAATGCTTAGTTTTAGTTTAGTTTTCAGTGTTAGTTTTAGGGGTTTTTTGGGGGGGGGGGGGTTGTAAATTACAGGTATTTGTCTGGTGTGGCATTCAAAAATAATCAGAAAGTAACTTGGAGTAAAACTAAGGATGTTTTATAATAAATTTAGTTAGTTTTGTAAAGAAACAATACAATTTCAGTTAGTCATCGTTTTTTTTAAAAAACTGTCATTTTTATTTCAGTTTACGAAACTGTTTTTTCAATTTTAGTTTTTTGTTAGTTTGAGTGAATTATAATAATCTTGGGGTGGGGGGGATCTTCTGTTTCTACTTTTGGGGGGGCATATTTTGTACTTCTTCCTATTTCTGTGCAAACATGAAACATGATTGTAGGCTTAGATTGTTTATGTTGCCCTCCCCCTGCTTTCTTTTGCTTATTGCTTTGTTTGTTTTTTTTCTCCTTTTGTTGTTGTGTTTAACATGTTTGAAATAAAGATAAGAAACTGCATGTACGTATCTATAAGAATGTCATGATTTCACATTTTCTTGGTACGATTATTGTCAAGACTAGTCGGGATTTATGATTACTCCCATCTTCATGCATTAATTTCCCAAAATTATAAATGTGTAAAATCATAAACAGCAGAGTTATTACTCGTGTCACAGTTAAAATCTGAATCTGGCATTATCTTGGCAGGAGAAGCTGATTTGGGCACTAAGGTGCTTTACAGCGGTGAACCGAATAAACACCTTTATTTTTTTTGACGATTCTGACCGTTTCCAGGCTTACGGTGAGAAGGTGGCAGCAGGATGACCCGTTTGACATCTCAAATAACTTCGTTTTATGAGTAGAGGAGTCTTTACAACAAATTAATTACGTTTAATACCAGGATTGATTAATTAAATGATCGAGACATCCCTACTAGGAGAATAGAGTGAAAAGAGGAAGGTGTAGGGAGAATGGATGAAGGGATGAAGGGTCAGCCGAGACAGGCTGAACTTAAAGCTTTATAAAAATAAAAGGTTCAAGTCTGATTTCAAAGACAGATCGGATATTGTCTGCTTCAGTCCTAAACTGGAAGCTGCTTCCATCCGTCTGCAATCCTTCTCAGCTTCTGTCCAGTTTTTCTAGCTGATGGAGTTCTGTGTAGCAGTAGTACTATAGTACTATACTTGCTTGTTTCTGCTGTAATAACCACTGAGCGTGTCAAGTAGTTGCTTGTTTATTGCTTATCGAGGTTCCTCGCTAAATGCCTGAATAGTATCTCAGCAGTTCGTAATATGTGCAGGTCAACTTGTATGAATGTTGAGAAAAGGAGCTTCAGTACTTTCAGTATTTCTTATACTCGTTACAGTTCAAGTTTATTAAAACAGACTCATGTCCATATAAAAAAAAAAAAAACAGACAAACAGACCTATAAAACTAAAAGATACATATAAAATAACACACTAATATATACATATATATATATATATATATATATATATTTATCGAAATCACTTAAAAAACATCCAGGCGTTTCTTCCAGTGCATCCTCAGCCTGGATGAGTAACGGGAACAACTCTCAGAAGGATCCGAGAGAGCTGCAGTGATTGTATTAATGGACACATCCAGACGTTGCAGAAACTTATAAATATAGTTTCTCACAAGTGCTTTGAATGTGCTCAGGCAGACACAAACATCAGACGAGCGCTCCCTCCTGTGGGAATCTTAAGCACTATCCTGGCATCATTACAGATGCGGGCATGAAAAAGTTCCCCTTTCTGCCGACTGCCAGCCACTTACCAGCGACTAATTCAATCGCACAGAGAAACCGTGTGTCCAGGAGAAACGATTTCAGAGCATAAATGAACGCCCGGAACAAGGACGTTTCCACACACCAAATAGTGCACTATTACTGCACCACTTCTGGCAGAAAAAGGTGGAACTTTTTCATGTCAGCATCTATATGCAACTTGTAACTTTCGCATGGAAGATTTTTTATAAGATGACCACAGATTGGCCGTGTACAGTGGTGTACAATATGCCTTAAAAAGGGGCTTTTTTTTTGGTTAAACCTTTTTTTGGGGAACCCTTGTTTTTTTTAACCTATTATTTTTTGTGTTTTTTTTTTTAATCTAAAAATTTTTTAAAAAAAATTTTTTTGAAAAAAAAAGGGGAACTTAACTCCAGCTGAACAAAAACTACATTTACGTGCAATAATGTTTGCCTGAGCAAATTACTGACAACATTGTCTGTATGTATCATTATCATCACTCATATCATGCTTTAAAAAATGACCAAGGTATTTAATCTGTTGCAGACCTCAAGTCCTGTTTGGTTCTGCATATTAACACAGCACTCTTGCTGGTATTGTACTTTATGTCAAATTACATACCATATTCTGTACATATATCAAGAAGTTGCTGCAGTCCAGCACTACTCGGACTGAAGGTGACGAGATCATCTGCGTGCATTAGATGGTTCACCAGCACGCCACCAACCAGACAGCCAGCTTTACAAGTTTTTAGTGGCATAAACAGCTCATTTACATAAAGATTAAATAAAACAGGTGACAAGATCCCCCCCCCCCCCCCCCCCCCCCCCCCCCCCTGCTTTGGTTTAAAACCAAACTGATTATCAATAGAAGTGACGTACTCACTGCCTATCAAGCAGGATTCTTTCAATGACCTTGGATAGGACACTAGTGCTATGAGTCTATAATTATCCAGAGAACTAACTTTTCCAGCTTTGTTCTTTATAACCGGCAAAAGCAAGATGGACATCATTGAGTCTGGTAGCACAGCATGAATCATACAACCAGTGAAGTTGAGCGCTAGGAGCAAGCTGTGGACTAGCGTATTTTAAATGCTCTACAGTAGTGAAATCGATGCCTCAAGCTTTATTATTAGGCAATTTTTGTATGGCATTACAGTATATACTTCGTGTGTCTTAATATGTACTGGTTCATCACTCAGAACAAACTCTTCCTCATATATATCCTCTTTATTACAATTAAGCAGGGAACTATAATGCTGTCTCAATAAAGCCACAATATTATCTTCTCCAGAGATTCCTTCAACAGTACATGGTAGAAAATGTCGAGTACAATTAATGACTCTTACTTCTTTCCAAAAATCTGAGATATCATTACACATCATGGCATCAGCTCTCATAACCTGCTCATTTTTAGATATAAACCATACAGCATATTTAAACCAGGCATTGGTGAGTTTTTTTATGCGCAAACTCTGGGCCTTGCCTCGGTCTTCCAGCCAAGACCCAGAGTCTATAAGCTCCACGAGTATCAGCACGATACTGAGCTTCGTGTTCATTCCAACCAGGTTTAATTTTGTTCATCCTAATACATTTATGTTTACGAAGAGGTTTTCCACCATCAGAGCAGACACTACCTCCTCATACATGGAGCAGAGGTCGCTTTTGTGTTCCTTTAACTGACAGTTGACATCCTGACACAAAATGGCTTCTCTAGGCAAATTAACATGTTATTAAAGTAAACCAAGAGGTCCTCTTCAGTAAGAGTTGTACAGTCTATCTTAGCAGTAAAAGTGTTGTCAGAACTACCACTACTGAGTATTGATGGTAGTACTTCAACATTTGTTTAGAAAGCAGAAGGCATATGGTCTGTTAGTGCTAACGCATACTTGATACACATATTTTTTAATGCTGCATGTCCATCAGCTGTGCTGAAGCAATGATCAAGCCATGATGTAGTGTGCCAGGCTTCACTAATATATGTATAACTGTCCGCCGGCAACAATACCTTGTTTGACAGAATATAACTGTTTTCATCACAGAAGTGGGTCAGATGATAGGCAATGAAACGCCAGCATTCATATCTCCCACAACATACATATTATGGGTGCAATTGTCTTGAATAAAAGAGACACATAAGACTCATATGGTGTATACGCATTCATCCTCCCAGCATTCCTTGCAGCTGCAGTACTTAAAGTGACCCTTCAGTCATTTTGTCCAGCAGTACTGTGATCAGCATGACTGGGACCAGTATGTGACAACAAACTTCCAAATTTCAGGCAAGTTAAAAAATGATGTAATATTTTGTTATTATTGGGGCTGTCAGGCGATTAAATAAACAAATCTAATTAATTACAGGATTTGTAATTAATTAATGTAATCAATCACATTTCAATTTCATACCTGCTAAAACAGTCGTGGGGAACAATGGTCCTAATATAAAGTGACGCCGTCCTTTAAGTTTTCCATGCAACCCTGCTCCAACACAGCTATATATTACAGTGTCACCAGGAGACCGGGGCCCTGTACAGGCTCTTGGTAAATGTATTGTGGAGATTAATGACTGGATGTGTGTCAACTTTCTTCAGCTGAACAAAAACAAAACTGAGGTGATTGTTTTTGGAGCCAAAGAGAAACGACAGCAGGTCACCACAGGACTTCAGTCCATACACATAAAAACCACCAACCAGGCCGGAAATCTGGCCATAGCGATGGACTCGGACCTTAAAAACCACCAACTGGACCAGAAATCTGGCCTAATCGATGGACTCAGACCTAAAAAACCACCAACTGGACCAGAAATCTGCCTGTAGTGATGGACTCAGACCTAAAACACCACCAACCAGGCCAGAAATCTGACTGTAGTGATGGACTCAGACCTAAAAACCACCAACCGGACCAGAAATCTGGCCATAGCGATGGACTCAGACCTAAAAAACCACCAACTGGACCAGAAATCTGGCCTTATCGATGGACTCAGACCTAAAAAACCACCAATTGGATCAGAAATCTGATTGTAGTGATGGACTCAGACCTAAAAAACCACCAACCAGACCAGAAATCTGACTGTAGTGATGGACCCAGACCTAAAAACCACCAACCGGACCAGAAATCTGCCTGTGGTGATGGACCCGGACCTAAAAACCACCAACTGGACCAGAAATCTGCCTGAAGGGATGGACTCAGACCTAAAAAACCACCAACTGGACCAGAAATCTGATTGTAGTGATGGACTCAGACCTAAAAACACCACCAACTGGACCAGAAATCTGATTGTAGTGATGAACTCAGACCTAAAAAACCCACCAACTGGACCAGAAATCTGGCTGTAGTGATGGACTCAGACCTAAAAAACTACCAACTGGACCAGAAATCTGGCCATAGCGATGGACTCAGCCTTAAAACCACCAACTGAACCAGAAATCTGCCTGAAGTGATGGACCCCGACCTAAAAACCACCAACTGGACCAGAAATCTGGCCTTATCAATGGACTCTGACCCAGAAAAAAAACCCACCAACCTGACCATTTTGAAAAAAAATCCTTCATTCCTACTATTTGTTTGTGATCACAGTTTTTATGGACTTCCTACTTCAAGGGAATTCTAATAAACCCTGGTTATGTTTGTTTAAAAAAATCCTCACAACTCTAGAAATAATGTGAGGGATCCACGAACCTCTGCTGTACATGTGTGTGAGAGGATCCTCAGACTTGAAGTCATTTTGGCTTTTGTTTCCATTCACTCTAAAATACTTGTACCCCCTGTCTTCAAGCATGTTTATATGCTTATTCAAGGAAACTGCAGACCACTGGAGAAAGTATCCATGAATCACAACGTCCCATTACCGACCATTTAAAATCAGTGACAGACTCCACATCTAGAATGAGCGTATTTTCTAACAGTATGGTGGTAATAAAACCAGGAGTAATGGCAGAGGTCGGGGCAGGAGTCAGGTGGTTTGGGGTGAAATGTGACCCGCCATGCAGCATCCCTCTGGAGCAGTTATAGATACCGTTCACAGATCTGAGAGCTGTCGGCTCTTCTTGGGTTTGGTCATGAAAAGGAAAGTCAGAGATGCATCTCAGCAGGAAAAGGGATCAAGTCAGCTGTTTCCATCATTCCCAGCAGCGACTTCTGGAGGAATAATTCATCCATCCCAGCCTTTCATAACCTTGGAGGGACTTCATTCAGGAGCAGGTTTGCTGAAACACTAAATTTATGGAACTGAAAATGATAGTTAATAATCACTCCTGTGAATATGAAACCAGCCTTTTCAGGTTTGAAGTCATACGTAATCTGAGCCATGTGTGTGTGTGTGTGTGTGTGTGTGTGTGTGTGTGTGTGTGTGCGTGTGTGTGGCGCGTGTGTGTAGGTGTGTGGTGTGTGTGTGTGTGTGCGGCGCGTTGATGAAGTATGTTTTAAGTCTGTTGTTGAACTCGTCACAGCAGGGGAATTCAGCTCCGTCTTACATAACAATTAAAAGGAAATACAGCCACATCAAAATCTCTTATTCCGATGGTGCAATCACAGTGGATTAAGATCTCATAAACTCAGGCATCCTTCCTCCTCCAAGACCCCCAGAGTATCGCATTTCTCCATCAACCACAGCGTCAGCAGCTCTTTCCACCTATATCTGGATAAACATGCCGTTACCGGGGCTGTTTGCCATGTAGTTGAAAATGTCCGATCTCTCAGGACCAAAGAGGCTTCAGGAAAAAGCATTTAAATTTCAATTAATGTCTGGAGACATGTTTCCAAACATCATTGGACTGGGCCTTTTCCAGAGCTTAAAAGGAAAAGTTTCCAGTTCCATAATGACAGTGATCATGGTTAGAGGCAGTCGTTGTTATTTATGACGGGACAGGAAACAACAACACTGAGAGGATATAAAATAACTGGTTCCAGCACATGTGAAGTTTGTTGTGCATAAAACATCAACATGAAAAGTTGTTGTTAGATCTGTACAGTTTTATATATGGCAAATCAATTATCAGCAACTTTACTAATGCTCAGGTCTTAAATTCGTGCTCTCTGAAGTGTTTTAATTTTATATCACAAAGCCAGAAGTTAATGTTTACTTCTGCTTGTTCATGACTTTCCCCGACTGGTGTTAAAGAAATGACAATCCTGAAAAACATACTAAAAATGTTTGATTTTATTGTACTAGAGGCACATCTCTGGTGTATTAAACTTTTGAAAAAGCATTACAGATGCTACATCTACTGCCAATCTATCCATGACCTGAACGGTGAGACGGATCAAAGGATAAGAAGCCCTGTCTTATTTAAAACGGTGATGTGGTTTTACTGTATGAATGAAGAACATAAATAACCCCCCTCCCCCCACCTCCCTTTAGTCTAGGTCATGCAGTGCATTACAACAGTGGCTGGTGGCAAAAAGTTTTGTTTTATACCAACAAAAGCACGACAAACACACTTCTGCTGAGTGGTGAAGAGAGGAGGCTCAACTTAGTGATTTTATTACACTTTTTAGTCTTTTTAGAAACGTTTGCCCCCCTTTTAATAATAATAATAATAAATTTTATTTCTGGGCACCTTTAACAACACTCAAGGTCACCTTAAAATGAAAGATACATAAGATAAAATAAGCATTTTAGCATCTATTATTATTTTGACAGTTAAGTTCTGCAGCACTGCAGTTGGTTTTGGTGTCATATGGGTATTTTAACCTCAACTGTAGTTATTTATGTGGCTCTTTTCAGGCATAAAAGCTGCACAAAGTGCTTCACAGCATAAAACAAATCAAAACAACGTAACCGTGGAAGGAAACATGGCTTGGTACCAGGTGAGGAAACAGTATCTTAGGGTCCACCAACCAATAGCCTCCCCCGCCCACGACCACCAACATGGAAGTCAGAGCAATGGCTGCAGCGCTGGACCCCAACCTCCCAGACAAGGACAGTCACCACGGCAACGAACATGCAGTCAGAGCAGGGTAGCTCCTGATGGAGAGGACCCCCATGAGGAAAAACGCTGGAGGGGCTAAAAAAAAACAAAGCTAAAATCAAGAACAAATCATCCAAATTCAACAATAAAACCACATAAAAAACAGGCAAATTTTACAAAAGCTTTAAAAATAAGTAAGTAAATTTTGAATAATTAATAATAAATACAAAATTTAAATTCAAAGTACGGTAAAATATTGATTATTTTAAAATAATTTAAATAAACTAAATTAAAAGGTAGTTCATGGGTCTCTTTTTAAAAACACCAACAGTCTCTGCAGGCCTGAGGCCCTCAGGCAGGCTGGACAACAGGGGGGGGGGGGGGGGGGGGGGGGGGGGGGGGGGGGGGGGGTACCTGAGGACATCAGGGTCCACAAGGGATCGCAAGTTAAGAGCAGATCAGATAAATAAGAAGGTCCAAGACCATTAAGACGTCTATAAACCACTAACAGAACCTTAAATCAATCCTGAAACGCACGGAGCCAATATTGGTGAGTCAACCACGGTTTCCCTGCTCCGACTCACCACACTCAAAATAAACAGACTGAGCAGCCGATGAAGTTCTGCTCAATGACTCATGCGTTTGTGTCAGGCGTGTTGGAGCAGGGAAACATTAAAAACCTGCAGAACTGTGGTGCCGAGACCAGAGCTGGACATCCTTCAAAGAAAAACCAAGACGAGACGAGTAAGTCTGCGTGAGGATCAGAAACTAGGGCGGTGTGTGTGTGTGTGGGGGGGGGGGGGGGGTGGTGCCGTCACCAGTGCTGATGCAACATCGTGTTTCACCAGCAAAAGCAAATTCCTTCCAAAGAGCTGCTGCAAACATAAACTAGCCAAAGATGTTTGTGTTTAATCATCCTAAAATGGTCTTAGCTGAAATCTCCATGTTAAAAATGGTCATTTATCCCGTGTTCTGAAAAATTTTTTAATAAAAAAATTTTTATTTAAAAGATCATCCACGTTTCTGCATGATTAAAAACAAGCTGCAAATGTTTTATTTTAAAAGATCATCCACGTTTCTGCATGATTAAAAACAAGCTGCAAATGTTTTATTTTAAAAGATCATCCACGTTTCTGCATGATTAAAAACAAGCTGCAAATGTTTTATTTTAAAAGATCATCCACGTTTCTGCATGATTAAAAACAAGCTGCAAATGTTTTATTTTAAGAGAATAAAGCTGCTGTTGGTGAGAAGCACACGCACCGTTAGCTGCACGTAGATTAAAGCAGATCAACATGAAACTGGTCTTCCAGCAGCATGTTCATGCATCTGGGAGGCATCCGTCACAGGTGCACGCTCAGTTCCTGCTCAGAGACGGACGATCCCACATCCAACCCCCCCGTTATCAGGACGCCTGCTCCCCATCCATCTCCAGCCTCCCCCTCCCTCACAGGGGCCACAGAGCAGTCTGCTGCTCTCATCAGGACCCTGGAGCTTCTCTTTTATAAATCATCCTCCAGGTCCGTCTTTGTCAGCCTTGGAAGCTGAAACCTACGAGGCCGTCTTGGGTTTTCTACGGTGGAACAATGATAGAAAATCACTTTCCACCATGTTTCCACATTCCCTGGAGATTTCAAACATCCTCTAAAAGCAATGACAAATATTTAAAAAGGAGTGCTCAATAAGAATAAAAATAAAAGGACACTTAGTTAAAAATGACAGATCAGGTTTATTTAAAAAAGGAGGAGACGGATGTAAAGCAGCAGCTGCCCCCCCACAGACGTACAGTACGTGTAGTAACAAAGAGCCTCCCCTCATTTAACTGTTAATACATGTCCAGACTAAATGAAAGTCTAATCCTCCTGTTTCTTCTTCTTGCTCTCCGGTGAGGTGTTGTTGGTTTGTGAAAAGTGCTCAGACATGGCAGCGAGCGCCCGGAAGCGGTGAGAGATGGAGTTCTTCACGTCTTTGGGCAGCTCAGCATAGCTGCACGAGGAAACAGAAATCAGCGTCATCCAAACGTACAACAGCTCGGGGGGGGGGTATCCAGGTAGGAGGTTCAACAAACCGAGTCTAAAAACAGACTCTGGGTTAACTTAATCTGAACTGAGCAACTCAGTTTTCAGCCGTCATCAATGGAGCCCTGATACCTGGATTCACCATGGCAACCATTAACAAAACCTGGTTATTTCACCTGGTTGGAGGAAGGTTTTATTCAAGCATGGGGCAATACGGAAAGGTATTAGGAAAGGAAAAGAAAAGAAAAGAAAAGAAAAGATAGGAAAAGAAGAAAAGATAGGAAAAGAAAAAAGAAATGAAGACAAGATAAGATAAGAAAAGAAAAGATGGGAAAAGAAATGAAAAGATTTTTGATTAACTTTAATAACCTCATTCATACATCATACACATTTCATAGCTCCAACACATAATTTTCTGTTACCAATGTTAAAAAGAAAGAACCCATACAAAAATACATAGTTATATGTTGTGCTGCGATACTTTCAGATTTTATTTTGCAAATTTACAAAATAAATCTGAAAGTATTGCAGCGGAACGTATCTGGCTATGACATCACTGCACGCTCATGTCGTGATGCGTCAGGTTTATACAGCTGGAGGGTCTGAGTAACTGCAAAACGGTGCCGTTTGATGACATAATGATGAAGAAATTACATTATAAATATTGAAGTTATGGAAAGTCCTCCATTTTATCCTTTTGTGTGTTAATTTATCTTATAAATCTCTGGAATGACAGCTGCTGCAGGTGGGAAGAGACTGATAGAAATTCAGGTTTCTTAAAGAACCTGCCAAAAGCAGGTTATGTTCACAGAGTCTGTTGCCATGGTGACTGACTCAGAGTTTCAGATAACCCTTTACCGGTGACTTTGAGTTTTCCTCATCTCAGTTAACATACTCAGAGTTCACCACATAACCTGCTTCCTGGAATGACCCCCCTGGTGGATTCTGCTGCACACCAGCAAAGTGCTATGCGATGGCGCCACCTTGTGGCAGATGTCTCGCTTACGTTTTGTCATATCCATTCGGCTGGAAACAGGGGTCCCACCCGAAGTCTCGAGGGCCCCTTGGTTCCACAATTTGCCCCTAAAGTGAAACAGTAAAGAAGTTAAAGGAAAACACATGACATGTAAACACCGGAGGAGTGTTAGCGAGGCCGACTCTGACCTCCGTTCTCCCTCTGAAGAGATGCACCGGTTCATCTCTGCCAGCGCAGAACGCAAACGTGCAGAGAGCCCACGCAGATTTATCCTCAAACCCCGCCAAGAGTTTGTACAAACCTGAAAACAAGTCAAAGCAGTTACACCACTGCCAGGAGTTTTTAATCTTCTAACTGGCTTTATTTTATCTATTCGTTGTGATTAATCCATGTATTCTTTTTAAATTTATCTTTAAAGATTCGTTTACACCGGCGTTTGTGTATGCAGACACAGATGACGACACAATAGGTGTGAATGTGTAAGTAAGTTTATGTGCATACATCAGTGTTTGTGTTTCATATATCTATTTAGGTACCGTCATATTTCTGTGCAGCACTTTATGCGACCATGGTCCCTGTAAGTGTGCTTTATAAATAAACCTGAACTTAAACTTTCTATAAAACTAAAATAACCGTATTTAAACGTCACATCATGCAAACCATCTTTTGCGTTACTCACCCTCTGGCTTGAGTTTGTCCAGAAACCATTTGCTGCAAAAACACAGACATTTCTCACTTCACTCCTGCATCTTAACTGTCTGAGATGAGCTCAGTTATGAGTGGAGACTGTACCTACATGTATGGACCAGGCAGCCCCCCCAAGGCCCTGAAACACAGGCAGGTGTCTTCTACGATAACTGGTCCATCAATCTAAAACACACAAACAGTAGTTTGGTTTCAGTGAGCAGTCGACTCTCTGAAAGTAAAGAACAGTGGTTCCCAAACTGTATGTATTTATTTATATAATTCTGGTCTCATAATACGAGTGGAGCACTGTCATGCGGACAAAAAATAATTATGCTATCAGACTTAATCTGATATCAGGATATCAGACTTACTGGAATGATGTAATAATTTCCTGTTATCGGCCCAATAATTATCAGCCTGATAATTATCGTGCAACCCTAATAATAAATTATTTATGAAATAATTAATGCAATAATGTGTTAATATTGATAGCCCCAAAAATCCCACATTTATGTGATAAACATACCCTCTAGTTTTTTCACAATGATCAGGGAAACCCTTGAAATTACTATGCAACCCACTGGGGGTCCAGACCCCCCTGTCTGCAGTCTGAAGTGTACCTGCTGTGCAGCTTCCTTGCACTTGTGTATGGAAATCTCATCCGGCTCTCCCTGGTATTCAGGCACTAGATGAGGACACATAAACTAAGATTACACTGAAATACGACCATAAATGTGCGTCTTTATACTTACAGTCGATCTTTTTAGAC
This sequence comes from Atherinomorus stipes, assembly GCA_023101725.1. NCBI lineage: Eukaryota > Metazoa > Chordata > Actinopteri > Atheriniformes > Atherinidae > Atherinomorus > Atherinomorus stipes. The sequence continues at coordinate 67,954 of JALJCO010000377.1, read as the reverse complement.
ACCAGTTTGTAAGGGAACTTGTCTCCAAGGATCTGGATCACCTTCCAGGCGCAACCACAAAAAGAAAAGAGAGAAAACAGGATGAATGTGTGGCTGACTGAAGGAGGAGATGGATGTAACACAGCTCACGCGCCACTGTCTATATATAGCAAGCACAGCGTACAACCCAGCATGAAACGCTTCAAACAGGACAGCAACCACGCGCACACGTAACCCGCCTCATACATCACACATCTAGCTCTTACTTCTTCCAGTTTCTTCGCGTTTCCAGTCACGAAGACCACCGTTCTGCCAGCAGGTGCAGCCATGATGGATGACGGCCGGAGGACTAACTACAGCGGACCGAGCACTTCCGGCGCAGCAGTGGCCAATAAAATCGTCTCTGAGGGATTCGACCAATCACTGAGCATTACACAGCTCCGCCCACCACAGATTGACCAATCACTGAGCGGTGCTGGAAGGAATTCAGTCCGGATGGGAAAGTGAGCGCAGGCGCAGGCGCAGGCCGGGCTGGGCCATGCGGAGAGAAAGCAGCGGCGGCAGGGAGCAGAGGAGCGGAGCCGTCATGAGCCTGTTACCGCGGACCGCGGAGGAGTTCAGCTCCGCCGAGTACTGGGACAAGTTCTTCAGGAGGCGCGGGGACAGGGCGTTCGAGTGGTACGGAGACTACAACAAACTGTGCGGGGTACTACACAAGTACATCAAAGTACAAGATAAGGTAATGTGGATGTGCACAGATGATGCAGCCATGCACCAAACACGGATCTCACTAGCGTTATGCTCACATGGAGAAGACGGCGTTCATAATGTGCAACATTTACGCGCAAGGAACGATATGAAAACGTCATGTCACGGTTATTATTGCGGTATTTTTTAAATCTGCTTAAAATGCTCAAAAAGTACTTACACACTCAGTGAAATCGTTTCACCAAGTTTCATTTAGAATAACAACAAAGCATTAACTATTACAACAGACTTTCTGTTGGCAGAAACATTAAATAACATGTAAACATCAAACATACAAATGTGCATTAAAGATGCATCTTATAGGAGGAAACTGCACTTTGTGTAAATGTAGGTAAGAACCAAGAATACTTTTCTTTACAATCAGTAGGGCTGTGCGATATACTCATATGATATCGCAATATGATATTTACATGAGAGAGACATGATATTTACACATATCATTATATCGCAGTATCAGTTGTGCAATTTTTTTTGCTTTATTTTTTTCGTAATGACCCAGCTGCACCTTGACTGATAATTTAATAAGGGTGGAAAAAAATTACAGATACACTAAAATATCGTGATATTTTTATATGCTGATATCAAATTGATATTTAAAAACACAACATTGCTCTATTTTACTGACAAAATATCGTGAGATTTCATCGTTCTGTTACAGAATCTCACAATATTTCGTGAATTCCCACGAGATTTTGTAAAAGAACAATGAAATATCGCCAGATTTCGTATGAAAGATGGATACAGCGTTTTTAAATTCAATATGATATCAGGATATGAAAATATCGCAACGTTTTTGTGAATTCTCGTGAGATTTCTAAACAGAACAATGAAATATCGCGAGATTTTGTTAGTAAAATAGATCGATACCGCGTTTTTGAATGTCAATATGATATCAGCATATGAAAATATCCCAATATTTCAGTGTATCGATATTCTTTCCCAACCCTAGTCTCTAGAAGTTTTAAAGTCTGTAAAAATTACGTTTTTGAAGAAGAAGTTTTGGGGTTTTTTAGACTTTAGAAACAGCGGGCTGATCGGTTAAATATTGGTTAAATATCGGTGGAGTGGCCGTTGTCCGATACTCAGGCCAATACAACAATATCGTGCATCCCTACTTTAAGCTAAACATGTTTCAATACTGAAAAACAGGTGTTTGATATAAAATGAAACTTTTCAGACAAATGAGGGTAAAAATACCAGTGTATATATCATATATCGTCATCTAAAATAAATATATCATGATATGATATTTGATCTATATCGCCTAGCCCTAATAATCAGAGCTTGAGATTTGATCTGGTTTTACAGGTTTCAGAAGAACTGGTCCAGAAAGGAGACTTTCATCGTTTCATGTAACTTAGTAGAAATCAAATGTTCATATCAAAGCAACACTACCATATTAAATATGGTAATGTGGCAGAAACATTCAATTAATACCATTAAAAATAAGTATAAATAAAGTTTCCTCTCAGCATCCTTAAAAAATCCAAAATACATCCAAACTTCAGACATTGTCCTTTTAGAGTGGAAATCTCCAGACTGTTCTTGAGGTGCCTTCCTCCTAGGGCTGGGCGATATGGACCAAATATCATATCACAATATATTTATTTTAGATGACGATATACGATATATCCCGGTATTTTTACCATAATCCGTCTGAAAGTTTAATTTCATATCAAACAGCTGTTTTTTAGTATTGAAACATGTTTAGCGTAAAGGTATCGCTCCACTGCAGAGATGGAACTGACAAACACCGGTTAGAAATGTTTGTTGAATCAAAGTCATTAAAGATAGTTGCTGGTTTTTGATTTCTTTGTAAAAGTCTTGGGGGAGGATCGTCTTTCAGACAGTTTAGATAATAAGGGTGGGAAAAAATATTGACGCACTGAAATATCGCGATGTTTTTATATGCCAATATCATATCTATATTCCAAAAACGCAGTATCGCTCTATTTTACTAATGAAATCTCGTGAGATTTTACAAAATACCGCAAGATTTAATCGTTCTATTACAAAATCTCACGGTATTTTGTGAAATCTCATGAGATTTCGTAACAAAATGATGATCTTACGAGCTTTCATTTGTAAAATAGATCGATACTGCGTTTTTAAATATAGATATTGTATCTGCATATGAAATTATCGCGATATGTCAGTGTATCGATATTTTTTCCCCACCCTTATTAAATAATCAGGTGACCCTTTTGTAGTCATTCCAGGTGCAGCCGGGTCATTACGAAAAAATAAACAAAAAATTTGAACAGCTAATACAGAAATATAACTATATGTGTAAATATCTTATCTCTCTCATATAAATATCACATCGCGATATCATATCAGTATATCGCACAGCCCTCCTCCCTTCATGTTGTCAGAGGCCAAACATTGTAAGCTGAGTCTGAGAGACTGATGCTGCTTTTCCAGGCTATGAGCAGCATCACTGTGAGTTTTTCAAAATGCGACAATGATGGTTTTACGATAATTAAAATCTGAAATGATAATACTAATCGTAGTGGAATTATATCCCGGTTCATCTTTTTATCGGTTATTGTTACATCTCTGACATGCATGTACATGTAGGTAAAGGTCAGGGAGCAGAGCACCTCCGTCAGAGGTGGTTCCAGGTCGAGAGGTCAGCAAAGATAAATCTCACTGTTTTCTCCAGTTTAACGCAGTTTCCTCCCCACGTGTGTGAGACGTCAGCAGAACTCTACCTGGGAAAGTGTTAGGGCTGTAACGATACACCAACTCACAATTCGATTCGTATCACGATTTTTGACCCACAATTCGATACACATAACGATTTTTAATTTTTTTTCTAATTTAAAAAAAATGTTTATTTTTTTTTACTTTAATTTTTTTTAAGTATTTTATTTCAATGGCATTTATAACATTTAACTTAATGTAACAAATAGCCTGAACATAGCTGAAGACAATAATCAAAATGATTGAATTATTAACCAAGGATAAAACATTTCTCGCGTCTGGCCTGCCGAACACGAACAGGACCCCCCTCCTGTCTTTCTACTGGTCTCAGTGTCTGCGGACCTGCCGTCGCTCCTCAACCACACACTCCCGAGCTGGATGCGCGCGAGTGACTCATCCCGGTTGAAGGTTTAGGTAACGATGGAAAACTGCCAAGTTTCGTTTGACACTCAGGAAAAAAACGTGACACTTTACCTGGTGCCTTTAAGACAGACGTGTTGTCTGGTTAGCGACTGAATGCTACAATAGCCTGTAGCCCGACGGGAAAAAGTCATATAGTTTTCTGTGATCTGAGTTTTAAAGCGTCTGAACTGGACTTGGGGGGTGTCGCGATCCTGCCTTCTCCCACCGCGAGACAGGATCGAGGCTCTGAGTGTCGCGATTTCGATTTCCATACGGGTATCGTTACAGCCCTAGAAAGTGTGTGACCGATGATCCAGAGAGGAGCTGTGATAGAAGCTGCCTCGTTCCAGCGGTGCAAAGCCTCACACTGAAGTCTTTATCATCCAGCGTCCGGAAACAAAGTCACCACTGCTGCTATTTAAAAATCCACATTCAGCTTCATCTGGGTGAGAGAAGCTGACTTTGGGCTGCAGGTGTTGTGTCTAAGCGGTGAACCAGATCCACCACAACCCCATTTACCCTCCTTATCTATGGAGATTCTGACAGTTTTCCAAACTTACATTTGAAATATATTTTCAAAAAAAAAAAATTAGACTATTACTGCTGCTATCTGGAATATGACAGGTGAACGGGGTCAAACATTTCTGAGCGGGTGGGGGTTGCTGGACTTTGTTGGAAAATCTTTCTTCCTTTCTTTGGTACAAGTTGGCGATTTGGAAAACTAGGAGAAATCACATTAAGGGGGGATCTGAGGATGTTTTGTTGGTGCTCTTGGCTCTTGGCAGCCCGTCTCAGGGTAGAGTTTGAGTTCTACGAACTCACAAAGAAATTGGGAAGGTCCCTGCAGGTGGGGGCGGTTCGAGATGCTTTGTGTTCAGTTTGTGAGGATTCTTTGGTGCTTCAGTTTTGACCTCTTATATTAAAGTTCTGCTGGCATGAAATTAGCGTTTTTTGAGGTTTCTGATCATATATTTTAGTTTCCCAGCCTGCTTATGGCCCCTAAGGGGTTAAATTATAGATGAGTGTTTCCTTTGTCCCTGGGTTTGTCTGCCTACATGGTGACATTAGCATTCACAAATGGGCTGATTGGCAGCTCGGCATATTTCACTCCTAATTCGCCAGCCAATTACCCCCCTCCCCCAAACTACACTCTCCAAGTCCCTCCCTCCAAGATCTAGGTTATGATGGCTTCCAGCCACCACGAAGAAACACGAAATTTCTACTAAGCGTTTCTCATCATGTTCGTGTCTTTTATCTCTGAGGGAAACTGATGTTTGTGATGATTCCAGGTTATAACTCTTCCCGTTGTGTGCGAGTGTTCGGCTGCGGACTCGGGTTTGCAATCAGGCCTTCATCATCATAATCATCACTGTTTCTGTACCGCTCTGGTCAGACGAAGACAGATCTAACGAGCAGAACTAGTGTAATATATCTTTAGTATTAACTAGTAACTGAATTGGGGTCATGGGTGAAGTAAATAATTCAGGGAAGCTTGTCGCTGGAATATGATGCTGTTTTCTTCTTAAACTCTATTCATACATGCTGCATCAGCGTCATGACCGCCGTACGTCCTGTATTGATCCTTAGAGGATCAATACGAACTTCTTCCAGCCTGACGTGCAGCCGTGTTCAACTGAACACAGCAACTCTGGAGAGGAACGTGTCTGCAGCCCTGGAGACGCATACCAAGCGTGCCTTCTGGTCCCGCCCACCGAACCTCAGCCATTGTACGTCAGTGCTAACAGTAGCGCTAACTAGTAGCGCCTGCTATTCTATGACAAGGCTGAGTTGCGGTGAACGATCCTTTCATACAGTATTCAGGTACTTAGAGTCGGACTAAAAAGGACCAAAGGTTGCCGGGAATTTCATGCCACTGGCACTTTACCTGTTTTTGAGTGGATGAGAACGGACATGTTGGAATATGAGTTGACCAAATGGAATTAAAGGTTGTGTTAAAAATAGGGCGGTCAAAAAATTAATCCTGATTAATTACATTGCTTTTTTCACTTCTAGAACACATTTAGGGTTAAAGGTGTCTCAGCAGGAATTCTGCATTTATCTTTAGTAGACTAAACTACTGAAACCCTGTCCTTACATGTCTCCCTAAAGTCCTTCAGACAGCAGCAGTTTAGTCCAGAATGTTGCTGATACGTCCTCACACGCTGACTTCACAACTGTCCTAATGTGAAGCTGAAATTCAGGTCTGAGTCCTGGACTACTACCGGATGTGTAGCTTAGTTTTAGCCTTTAAGTTGTAAAACAAAAGTAAATGTATTTTCTGCATATAGCAGTACTAATTACAAAGGACATCTCTTGTTTGACAATAGGATTAATTTAGGATAAATTTTTTGACAGCCCTAGTTAAAAATAAAAATAAAATGTCTTTATTTCTTTCTTATACAAAATAATTTTACTATCATACACCAAAAATGAAAAGCTGCAGAAAGATGATAAACTTCGCCCCTTTCAGTACATATACTGTATTTCTGTAAGGTACCAAAAGTACACCAAATCACTTGCAAAGAAGGAAAACATGAAGTACTTACAGTAAAAGTCGTCTATTTCATCTGTCTGTCACTTCTGCAACTCTTTAAGGTAAAATTTAGAGAATTCCATAATTTTACACAATATATATATATATATTGTATATATGTGTGTGCGTGTGTGTGTGCCTATATAATCTCTAATATTGTAGGGGTACTGTAATTTAATGTAGGGGTGCCTCAGTACCCCAACAGTAGTCTGGGATCACCTGTAGTCCTGTCCCATGTCGCTTGCGTGCTGTGTGGATAAGCTGGGCTGCGTTTGTTGTGTCTCTCTCCAGGTGCTGGTGGTGGGCTGTGGAAACTCGGAGCTGAGTGAACAGCTGTATGATGTTGGCTACAAACATCTGACCAACATAGACATCAGTGAGACTGTGGTTAACCACATGAACCAGCGGAACGCCGAGCGCAGGCCAGGCCTGGTGTTTTATCAGGTGGATGCAACACGCACTCCGTACGATGACGCCAGCTACCAGGCAGCGCTGGACAAGGGCACGCTGGACGCCATGGCCTCTGAAGAGGAGGGAGCCTTGGCCAGGAGCATGCTCACTGAGGTCAGGCTGCTGATGTGACATCACTCGTGCGCGTCGCTGCATCTTTCTCACAGAGGTGTGCTCGTGTTGCAGGTGGGTCGTGTGCTGGGCGTGGGGGGGCGGTATATCTGCGTGACCCTGGCTCAGGAGGGGGTCATCAAGCTGGCTGTGGAGCACTTTGTCCAGCTGGGGTGGGCGGTGAGGCTTCATTGCCTGCAGGGAGAACGGGGGACAGAGGAAGAGGAGTCCTTCGCCCTGCCCGTCTTCGTGCTGGTCTGCACCAGGTTCCGGCAGCCCATGGCCACGCCCATCCTGGAGATGTGTGTCGGAGACGACGGCGCTCCGGTCCGTCACTCGCAGACGGGCGAGCTGCTGTCGGCGGTGAGGGAGCATCAGGCCTACGCCGTGCTACGGAAGCGGCTCCGCACCAGCACGGACCCGGACTCCGCCCTGTCGCTGACGCTCGTCCACGCCCAGACCGGCCGTCCCCGCTACACCCTCACCCTGCAGGACTGCCCGCCTGCAGCCAAAGTGCCCAGATCCAACCAGTTTGCTATATTCATCGGTGAGCTCGTGCTTGTGAGTCACGCTGCTGTCTCTGCGCTCCTCTGTGGGGGTTTTCCTGATCTAACTGCTTGTCTCCTCAGTGCCTCGGGGGAGTGAGACGGCCTGGCTCTACAGCTCCGGCGAGGGCAGAAGGCAGCTGGCAGCCAGCGCCAACTTCCGCCGCCTGGTCATCGTTGCCATGCACAGGAACCAGGAGTACACTGACATGCAAGCAGTGCAATCAGAACTCTCACCGGTGGTGATGGACCTGGCCCCCCCAGGCATGCCCACCAATCAGCAGGTAAGCAAGCACAATAAAGATGTTGGAGCACAGAAGTGATGAGATGATCAACGAGGGAACCTCCTGTCCCCACGCAGGTGCCGTTCCTGTCGGTGGGGGGTGATCTTGGTTGGCGGGAGGAGGTCAGCAGGGGTGTGAGCCCCCTCAGTGGGGAGTACTGTGTGGAGAATGTCAGAGGAGAGGATGGCCAGCTGTATCGCAGACTGGTTTTCCTGGCTAACACTGCACTGGTCCAGTCAGAGAGCCGACTGGTCTCATCCAACACCGGTAATCTGTTTTTCCTTCCTCCTGCTCTCCGTACAGCATCTTATCCTCATAACTGAATAATGATTGCCTAATTAGACAAATTAAGACTACATCAAAAATATTATTGTTTTTATTAGTAGTAGTATTTAGTGAGAACTGTGTATTTATTTGCTACGCTCCAGCTCTCCCAGCACACATGATGGTTGATGAGTCACTGGGCCTCGTTCACCAACATCTTCTTACCAAGTTTCTTAAAGGTGCCATGACATCAAATTTCACTTTTCTGGGGTTTTGGGTGTATAATATGATCTATTGTGCGCTGATGAGGTCATGTGAACGTCAGAGTGAGTATCAGAATCGTCAGCCCGCTTATCATTCTACGTAATTCATATTTACCAATCAGAGCACACTATCAAGCAAACAGCCCACCACCCCCTGTGGATGGAGCTAGCATGTCTGAATGCATTTAACATGGGTGAATTCAGGTCTGGATTTAAAAGAAAACTTCTGCAGCAACACTGAAGGAGGCAACCACAACGTTGTCACTACCTGTTGGTTTATTTATTTTTTTAAATGCTGTCTCGTCTGATAAACGTAGCTCACTGTCTGAAGTGGCCATGATGCTAACAGTTAGCCTTTAACAAACTCTGACCGCTACCCACCGGCAGGTTGACTTAGATTCTCTAAATAGGGAGCCAAAATCACGCCCATATACTTCCGCCCCATGGGACCCAAGAAACAAACAATTTGAATGGGAGTCAATGGGGGCAAAAATAATGATGTTGTGGTTCCAGTCCTTCTCTGTCCTGGATTCCAGAGGTGTTGCTTGTGGATTTAAATGAAAATTTTTTGTGCAAAGAAAAAATAAAAACCGGCAGAGATTTTAGATGACTTCAGGTCTTGTTTGAAGCGGCTTTGTGGTCTACAGCTCGTGTTGCGAGCAATATGCGGCACCAGCTGCCCGAGGTGCGCTAGCATGGTGTTTTACTACGGCATATCACTGCTTTTTTTTTTAAGGACAGGAAAAAATCCTGGACAGGTGAAAGCCATTATCAGGCAGGACATGTTGAGTGTTTCCATCACACCGATAGAATGATGGTCAGTTTCCTTCGACATTATCATAAGAGCTGTAGTCCACAAAGCGGCTTCAAGTAAAACCTGAAACAATCAAAGTTCTTTGTGGTATTTTATTTTTTCATTGCACAATTTATTTATTTTTTTACCTAATTCCACAACCAACATATCTGAAATCGAGGGCAGAGAACGCTGTCAGGCTCTAAAAATCTACTAAATGATGGTTTCCAGTAAATTCTGGACGCTACCCACTCAGGACACTTGGATTACATTGGACGAGCAGTTTGGAGGAATATTGACAAGTTTTTGTGGACTTTTATGGACCTTTTGGCTCGGGCCCCGGTGAACTCCATTATATGAAAGTTGGGGGGGAAACGAGAAGCCTTCCTGATCGCCGGCTGCATTTGAGATATTAAAAAAGTGCTCCAGAGTCTTTCTCACCATGAGGGGAAGTGGAAGATAAAGTTACATCATTCTGTGGGTGAACTATTCCTTTAATCACTGATTTATAGCTGAAATGGAGGAAAAATAGTTCATGTTTCCTAAAAGGGAAATTATAAATGTGATCTGCAGAATCCTGCTGTTTATCTTAGAATATCAAGATGCTTCGTAATTCATCAAAAAATCTTGCAAAACCATTTCTGTTGTTTTATTCCTGGATTTTAATGACGGACGATATTCTTCTCATGTGTCGGCACTCTGATGCTCTACGAGTCCTCCTGAGTGTTCGGAGAACTTGTTCTTACCAAAGTACAAATTCAAGATGCAGAGATTTTGGTGAATACCACATTTTCCATAATAAGTTTGTAAGTGGGATTTAAGAACAAACTTGTTGGTGAATGAGGCCTGTGGTTTTGTTTCTTCAGTACAGACTGCTGCAGACTTTTGGCTGAGTGATGTAACGTTTGTAGAGGTGAATAACTCGTTCTAACGCTGCAAAAACATTTTTTAAGTTTAATTTTATAATCGTGTCAACATTTGTCAGATTTTCCTGCTTCCAAGTCAGTTAAAGTTTTCTTGGACTCATTTTGTGAGATGTCCTCAAGGTTCGTGGTTACACCAAGCAGAGAGAGCAGCGTATTTACACCCCCGCTACCCAAACGGCTCTACCGTAGACGCCGCGGCGCTGACGAGCAACAACAGCAATCATTTTAGAAGGCTGAACAGTTTTGGGTAGAAAGACCAAGAACGACTCGCAGAAAAGTGCCTGACTGAACCATGAAGTGTGGAATAGTGAGAGAGGTTTCACGATCTCTGCGGCTCAAACCTCATCTCCAAAAAAAAGGACACAAATAAAAAAGATTTGCACCGTTTTCACTGCGAACAGATAAACCTGGAATTTAATTCCAGCAGAGCGCTCAAAGGAAGCTGGAGCGGGGCACAGACAGCAAGACACGTTCATAAAAAATGCAAGCACTCGAACGCAACGGGCAGTTCCTGCCTCACAGGTGGAAAAAGTCATCTCTCCCACGCCACATGAAGGCAGCAGTAGTGACAAATAAGGAACAGAAAGCTTCAGCTGATGAACTTGTTTATTCTGTCGTTTGTTATGATGTATGAGTAAATAAACGTGTCTCTGCAGCTTCAAGTCACAAGAAGAAGAACAAAAAGAAGGTGAAGGCAGCAGCTGCGTCCTCGGTGTCTCTGTCCGTGGACACTGGCTTCCTGTGCTGCGCCCACCATGAGGTCATGGTGGCCGGGCTGGCCCTGCTGGGGGTGGGGATGCCCTGCAACAAAGGTGTGTGTGTGTGTGTGTGTGTGTGTGTGTGTGTGCATTTTTACTGACTCATCAGAGTGAGAGAAGTAGAAGCGGTAGTGCATCAGAACTGAGATGTCCCGGATGTCCCCCTCCATCCTCCTCAGACACCCCAGTGTCCGTGCTCCTGGTGGGGCTCGGTGGCGGAGGCCTGCCTCAGTTCCTGCGGGATTTTGTGCCTGATGTGACTGTCGAGGTTGTAGAGTTGGACCCGGTCGTGTCCGAAGTGGCGAAGGAATGGTTTGGGTTTCATCCTGATGACCGTCTGACGGTGACTCTCGGGGACGGCCTGGAGCGCATCTGTGCCCTGGAGAAGGAAGGTGGGTGGGCTGGAGGACACCGAGCAGAGTTCTTGCAGGGTCTTAACAAGTCTCTAATTCTAAACTTTAAAGGTACAGTATGTAAAAAAAATCAAAGGTCAGTGGCAATAAAAATGTGACATATAATTAGAAACCGTGTTTCTATTGATGTGTAACTGCTGCACTAGAATAACTGTTAAATGTTCATTTTCATAGAATGAGTCATTTACATCTACTTGCTGGGCGGTGCACATATGGAGGCGGCCATCTTTGTTCCACCATTTTTACTACGGTGTCTCTGAATGGACAAAATAATGTGTGTGTAGTGAGAACCCTCTGAACTTTAAAACTGCTGTACCAGCTTTGTTTATTGGTAGTTAGAGACTGTTTGGGATCATTAATGCCTTAAATTTTTTTTTTTTTTTTTTTTTTTTTTTTTTTTCTTCTTTTTTTTTTTCCCCCCCCCCCCCCCCCCCCCCCCCCCCCCTAAGTAATTAAAAATAGTTCCTCATAGTCCAGTCATAGCTACACCTGAGACCACTGATCCACTCACACATGAAAATATCTTTATTTCTGGGAAAACTTTGGCTACTAACGGCCACCATACATTCACTAAAATGCTTAGAATATGAAGTCATTTTAAAGAAAACATCTTTTTTGCAATACCCATATTCACCACCAGATGTCAGTAATTCTTACATACTGTACCTTTAATTTTAAGGCCTGAAAATGTTTTAAAAACAGCCAGCTTTTCATCCAAGGTCTTCAATTTGATCTGGACAGGTCTTATTTTTTATTCCCGAGAAGCGTTGGCCCCAGTAAGCTGAATAAAACGCAGCGATCAGAAGTTGATCCTTTCTTTCTAAGAGGCTCAGATAACTGCTGTACCCGTGTTGGTACCAGATGATTAAACTACAAATTAAACTACTTGCTTTTATGGTTTAAAGTTTTCTTCCTCAGTTTTTCTTACATAAATCTCCTCATGTCTGACAGCCTCAGTCAGATATTCATCTTATGTTAGGGAGGTTACTTTGGTTAAGGAGGTACAGTTTTCATACCAGCTTGAGTTCTGAATTGTTTTTTTAATGCAAGTAAATTTTTAACTGCTAAATTAATCAAAAGGTTTTTTTAAAATTTCTGGGATCATTTGGATGTTTCCGGTAATGTGTCATTTTGGTCTTAAATCTAATTAATAAAGGTCTTTACAAGTCTCAAATTGAACTTGCTGAAACCTGAAGAACCCTGCAGAAGGAGGCACAAGTTCGTGCATCTCTGCAGAGACCTGACCGCTGCCTCCGTGTCTGCAGGTGGACGTTTGTTTGATGTCATCATGTTTGATGTGGACAACAAAGACAACTCTTTAGGCATGAGCTGTCCTCCCGCTGCCTTCATAGAATCATCCTTCCTGAGGAAAGTTTGCAACTTGCTGACCCCCAGAGGTACAGGATCATGTCTGATTTCTTTATCTCTATTAAGTTATGATAAAAAACGATGGCGTTGTGTTTATTTGCTTTCCGTGTTGCCTTCCCTCCTCTCCCCCGCCAGGTCTGTTCATACTGAACCTTGTGTGTCGTGACCCAGCCCTGAGGAAGAGCGTCCTTGAGCGTGTGAGCAGCGTGTTTCCCACTGTCCTTTCTCGCAAGATAGCCGAGGAGATCAACGAAGTTCTTCTGTGCCGGCGTGGTGAGAAGGATGCCGCCCACATCCTTCCAACCGTGAGCGAAGCGGCCAGGAGTCTGCAGAGCGCACTGCGCTGTAACAGGACCGAGTCCAGGCCCAGGCCACACATAGACATTACAGAGCTGTTAAAAGACCTGAAAGTGGAGTAGTATGCTTGTGACTGGTTTGGATGGGGAGGGGGGTTGGTTTTATTCATGCAACAAGACAAAAATGAGTGCTTTAGGTTTTTCCATTCTGTACAATGTAATTAATTGTCTATACACAAGAGAAAAAAAATGCATTATTATTGAATCATAAGTAATAAATGTAGCTTCTTTATGTTTGCCTCTGGTTTCCAGCACATTTGCGCTGTGCACACTCCCCCAGGTCCATGAACGCATCAGCGTTATTTACAGTAGATGATACACTCTCAGACATTCTCTGGCTCTGGTTGCGGTGTTTATAAGGTTGCCATGGCGCCCCACCCTCCCTGCATGCGTGACATTTCACATAGCAGTCAGCCAAACGAGCGCGCGCCTTTTAGCTTTCTGGTAATTGGATATAAAGTTTGTCTGTCGTCTGTTTATGGGAGTTGCCGTCTTACAGGCTTGCTGCGTTGTACGCATGCGCAGAAAACTTTATTCCGATAGCTGTCAAAGCAGTGTTTTCTTTCCGTCCGTGGACTAAAGGCGAGCCCCTGAAACGTCCCCGGGATTTAAATAAGCGACTCGCCACTAACTTTTGGAAACTTGAGAGAAGAAAGATGCCGTTAACGAACTTTAAAGGAGGATTTGAGCTCTCTGAGAACAACTGTGGACGCTACCGTCGACGTGAGATGACGGTGCAGTGCTAACTGCTGGTGAAGCTGAAGGCAGCGATCCTCAGAAACGGCGGTTAAACTTTCTTTTCTCTGTTGGGTTTTACCGAGAATGGCGCTGTATTTGTAAGTATGGTAGTCAGGCTGTCGACCGCCGTGGACTAGAACCGGAGGAGGACAGTGCTGGGAAGGGGGGGCTGGACCGACAGCGGCTCTGTTGCGATGGGCAACCGCGGGATGGAGGAGCTGATCCCGCTGGTCAACCGCCTCCAGGACGCCCTGAGCGGCGTGGGGCAGAGCTGCAGCCTGCACCTGCCTCAGATCGCCGTGGTGGGCGGCCAGAGTGCGGGAAAGAGCTCCGTGCTGGAGAACTTCGTGGGCAGGTAAGCCGCAAACACGCAGGTTTCAGAGGCGGGGGAAGTCCCGTTAACGGTGAAACCGTGCTCCCTCACGCTACATACAAGCTTCAAGGGTTTGCAAGGTTTCAGACAAATTCATTCTGGAAATGTACTTTATGAAGTCAACATTTAGGATTTGATGGCTGATAGTCGTGAACAGCCTTTTTATGAATGCATAATTTGTTTCTGTCAAGGAGATTTCTACCAAATAAGCGTTAACAGGCCCACAGGGATGCTTCATTTATTTATTTATTGTAAATTACAGTCAGTCACAAAACTGAGTACGCCCTTTTCATTTCTGCAAATATTTTATTATGTTTTTCTGGGAGGAGACTGAAGAAATGAAACTGTTCCAGTTTCTGAAGGGGGGGCTGTTAGTGGTCTGACAGGACCGAGATATACTTGTACCAACATGTACTGTGACATCTTCAAGGAGAGCATTTGAAAACTGCACTGCAAAAACTCAAATCTTACCAAGTATATTTTTTATCATTTCTAGTCAAAATATCTCATCAGACTGAAAATAAGACAAAATCCCCTAAAAAGAAACATTTCAGTGAAATTTAGGAACTTGTTTAAAGACAAATGCATCTTATTTCCAGAAATCTTATCAAGAAAATTTCACTTGTTCAATCCGCAGACTTTTTTTTTTTTATTTAATTTCAAGCAAAAACATCTTGGCCACTCTTAAAATAAGTAAAAAAGAAAAAAAAGAATACAGCCTAAATACAGTCTGTATATAAAACATAAACATTTTCCTTCTAACAAAACAAAACCCACCATGTATAATACTGATGGCTGTCATGAGTACTTTGATATTTTCTAAACTAGATGGCTTCATAAATTCTTGTTTAAATGTGTTTCCCCTGTTTAATGTTGTCCCGTTCTTACTGTATATTATGTCAGTATAGATTATGTATGTTAAGTGTTTTTCACTGATCTAAATACCATCTACCTGCCAGGGGACCAAAGCTGGAAATTAGCCACTGGCTACAATCTTGCGTATTCACATGGAAATGTATGATGACATGCCTGGTCCCTATTTTAAATAAAGAAATATAAATAGAATCACCCCACTTTTAGTTAAAACAGGAGCTTCGAAACTTCATAACGTAATGTTTTGATATATATGTCTACTTTTTCCAGCCAATCAGATGTTGTGAGCTGTATGAACTATGAGAATTTGATGCTTGGTTAAATAAGATTGCAGGACTCTAGTTTTTTAATGTTCTGTTTAACAGTTATGTAGTACATTCGTGAAACCAAGCAAGTGAGTCAGTAACTAGGGCATGCTCAATATTTCCTAAAGCGAAAAGAGCATTTCAGCCGTATCAGTGTGACCTCCCACCGAGAGTCACGGCTGTGAAGTGGTGGATGCCGGACGTGGAGGGGCTGCAGCCGTTTATCTGCCAGACAGGCTGAGTGAAGGAGCTGAGGTTGACGTGACGACTGAAGCTCACTTCCAGCTCAGAGTGATGCACGCTGATCTGAACAGAGCTTCGTTGTCTTACATCTCTGTCTGACTCCAAGAGATTTCATGCTTCTAAAAATAATGCTGGTCACGTGAATTAATGGGTTTATTTTGGTAAAACTTACAGGCAACTGAGACTATTTGGTATGTGATAAGGAGGCGAAGTGCGTCTTGATATTTTATCACGTAACTGTTCATTGTCTCAGCGAGGACTGTGCTCTGACACTCCCTTTGTGTTGGACGGAGCCTGGAGGTTGATGCAGGAAAGGATGTCATAAAACAAACTTCCTGAACAAGATTTCAGTCGGAAATAGGAGGGTTGTTTTTCTCACTGCTCATTCTGTTTCTGTGGAGCAATCTCTATTCCTGCTTGTTAGTGTTTACATATCATAGCAAACATTTTCTTGGCTTTTGTGATCACATGGATGATATTTTAGATAGTTTCTAAAGTAAAATAACTCGTATCTCACTCTTAGTGCTCCCAGATTTGGCCTGATACTTTCTATTAACCGTGTAATTTAATCTGCATCATCATCATCACTTCATTCTAATTGTGATAGCTTTGTGCCAAATGATTAGAATGATTAATGATATCATCAAGTTCATTTTTCAGGTGAAGATTAAATTTGGAAATGGCATCATTTGTTGGTGGACTTGTCCTGCATGTGTTCATGTCTGCATAACTCACTTCTTCTTCTTCTCTGACAGAGATTTCCTTCCGCGGGGGTCAGGAATCGTCACTCGCAGACCTTTAATCCTCCAGCTGCTAAACTCTGACACAGGTAACATGCTGCTGCATTTGAATGTCTCATTTTGGAGTGTAATTGAAGGCACCACAAGGTGGCAGTACGATACTTTAAATCCCAGTGCTGGACTTGGTGTCTGATGAGTTCTGTAGAGGTTTATTCCTTTATTTAGACTCAAGGTCCATAAAAATATATATATAGACAAACATGCAACCATTTTTAAAAAAGGCAGTCATGCCAGTGTTTCCACATAGCTGACTGATGTCTTACAGCTTAACACAGGGTCAACCAACATCATTGTCATGGCATTACAAGAACTGTTGAGTCTACATTTAACATTAACCATCTCAACAAGGCGTGAAAAGTAATTATATTCATTTCACAAAAAAAGTTCACTTGCACTAAACTATCTTGGTTTCCCAGCAAGATATGCAGACAGTCATTAAACGCAACCTGAAGTCTGCGGAAGCTGGTCTTTTAAAAATTAATCCACAATGCTGCAGACAGAAAGGAGTACAATAAGCCCTGAAAAGACCCACTTTAACATCCTCTGAACACTGGGAAAATGTTCTCATCAACAGATCTGCCTGCATGTATAAAACACAACGCTGTCTATTATCAGTCATATCATCAGTGATGGTGTGTCCCAAATATTTAGTTTTGAAGCACACATGAAGCACTTGTCCCAACATGTAAAAAGATGTAAAAATGAGGTCCTTATCTCCCTTTATTCTGCAAATCATACAACTCTTTTTTACAGTACACTTGACATCAAAGTTTAAAGCATAATTAGAGCAGATGTTGAGTCGCTCCTGAAACCAGCACTGCTAGTAGACAACTGCCAAATCATCTGCATACTTAAGATGTTTAATGAGTAAAGGGCCAACCATGCAACCCGTTTTACACGTTCTTAACTGGTCTGAGAGATCATTCGAATGCAGCGGGTACGGAAAGTATTCAGACCCCTTTAAACTTTTCGCTCTTTGTTTCGTTGCAGCCATTTGCTAAAATCAAAAAAGTTCATTTTATTTCTCATTAATGTCACTCAGCACCCCATCTTTACAGAAAAAAACAGAAATGCAGAAATTTTTGCAAATTTATAAAAAACCTGAAATATCACATGGTAATAGAGCCTTTGCAGTGACTCATTTAACTCATATGCTGTCCATTTCTTCTGATCCTCCTTGAGATGGTTCTACTCCTTCATTGGAGTCCAGCTGTGTTTAAATAAACTGATTGGACGTGATTAGGAAAGACACACACCTGTCAATCGGTCTTTGTCGTGACTGACACGCCCCCTAGCGCCATTTTCGTGGGGAGCGGAAGAAAAACAAGACAGCAGAAAACGAGAGAAGAGCGCTGCATGTGAGCATTTTTACTATTACAAATGGAAAAGAATAAGAACACTGAACGGAAACCCTATCCAGAAAAACTTTCCAAAGCTGCCAGGGAACGATATTTCACCAAGATGGCCTCCATAAACAATATTGATCCTGACCAAGTGAGAGGCAACAGTTGGAGATCCGACCCAGAACTCCTACCTTCAACTACTTCTCTGGATATAACCAACTATCTGGTGTACGGGAAAAGTGCTTACGTTTCTGCAGAAAGAAAAGAAATGACTGCAGATTATTGTTAGAAAGTATTCTACATGATCCAGAAGCGATGGCCAGAGATACGAAGGTTGTTCAGGTGTAATGGGTCTTTAAATGTGCTCATTGTAGAGTCTACCAGCAGCAGGGAGCTAAGGCCTGCCGTATCTCTCCTTCACACAGTCAAAAATTATTTCTGTGCAGCATCATTGGTTGTTTTGGGTGTTCGATTTAAGTAGAAATGATCACATACAGAGTGCATTGATTATTAAATTTTAGTGGTCTAAAAAAAGAATAAAAACAAAACAAACATCACTTTCCGCTTCTCATCCACAGCATGTTTCAGTAGGTTTACATAAACCTGCAACTTTACAGGAAAACCATTCCAGCATGTTGATTTCTATGAGTGTATATTCATAATACTTACCTTTGTGAAAATGCCGAGAGCAAGCACGTACATAAGGAGATATTTGATGGAACATGATGTCTTTCCTTCTCGCTGCAATGACCCCTGCAGCCCCACGTCTCTTTATGTCCTTTGTTTGCGGTCCATATTTTCTTTTCCAAGTAGGAAAAGAAA
Source organism: Atherinomorus stipes (assembly GCA_023101725.1). Classification (NCBI taxonomy): domain Eukaryota; kingdom Metazoa; phylum Chordata; class Actinopteri; order Atheriniformes; family Atherinidae; genus Atherinomorus; species Atherinomorus stipes. Next base: position 49,538 of record JALJCO010000377.1, on the reverse strand, counting down.
CCAGATGTCAAGATGGGGTGCAGAGTGTACGTTAATGAGAGATAAAACGAACATTTTTGATTTTAGCAAATGCCTGCAATGAAACAAAGTGTGAAAAGTTCAAAGCGGTCTGAATACTTTCTGTACCCACTGTAAACGTTAAAGAGGCATGGTGATAAACGAGCAGAGACAACATTTCCCCATTCTAATCTGCATGTTCTGATGAGAGTATCAATGGGCCAGGATCCTTATACACATGCCAGACTCTCCCCTCTGATGTCATTTTAAAAACAAAGTAAGGTTTATTTCTATAGCTCCTCTCCCAGACAAGGAAACGTCACAAGGTGCTGTACAAAGGAAATAATTAAAATGAAATAAAATATAATACAATAAATGTAAAATACAATAAATAAGAAGATTTAGACAAAAAATCAGCATAGTAATCATAAACAACTTTCATTGCTGATGTTGAAACACTTGGAGAAACAGGTGGTTTTCAGTTTGCTCTTAAAAACATCAACGGAGTCCAGCAAACGTAGAGACAACGTGAGATCGTCCCAGAGCCTCGGTGCCACGGCCTGGAAGGAGCGATCCCCTCGTGTCTTACAGCGGTACGAGGGACCACGAGCAGATTCTGGTCCAGTGACCTCAGCCTCCGAGAGGGAGCATAGGGCCATATAAGGTCCCTGAAATAAGACGGAGCTTGACCGTGCAGAGCTCTGCACGGTCAAGCCAGTGCCAGGATTTTAAAACGAAAACGAAAAGAAACAGGAAGCCAGTGGAGTGACTTCAAAACTGGAGTAATATGAGCCCTCCTATTGGTACGAGTCAGCCTCGCTGCAGAGTTTTACCTGCGGCAGATGAGATCGTTCCCTTTTGTTTAGACAAGAAAATAAATGATGGTTTCTCCGGTCAAAAGTCTTTGATGCATCTATGAACCCAATTTATACAGTCGAGTTGTGTCTTATAAATTTTTCAACCATCTCTTTCAGAGCATAGATGTGTAAATCAGCACTGCGTTCCCGGCAAAACTCTTAAAAGTTTTAAATTTGCAAAACTGCATTTAATACCTTAAAAAGTCCTTAAATTTCATATTGTATGCCTTAAATTACGCTAAGATGGATTTCTGACATTTGGAAAAATGACAGGCAAAAAAAGATCAGTTTATCTTTCTTTTAAAGCTGTGATCTATCTTTTTTAACATCATCTTTGTAATTGTAAAGAGATCTGTGTTTTAGCCAAGGTGGCCATGAAATGGGCATTAAATTCTGTTCTGATTCGTCTTAAAAAGTCTTAAATTTAACTTGTAAAAATGTGAAGGAACCTTGAGGTCTGTGTTTACCCAAACTGGTTATCAGAGATGCATAAATACACAGACGATCTTTCCAGTCAGATTCTCTCCAAGACAAAGCAATTGTCCGATATTTATCAGTATTTCCCACTAGAGCTGGACAATTAATCGAATTTTAATCGTGATTTCAATTTAGCCTTTTCACAATCATAAAAACACTGTAATCGATTAATCGATTCATCTTGAAGTGAACAGACTGGTGGAGTTATAGGAAGCAAACTGCAGGGAGTATAGAACAGGAATGCATGTAGACTGCGTATTAATTTTTATCGCTATTATTATCTTAAATAATATTCTTATTTTACTCCTTTACTTGTTTCTAATTTATTTCCGGTTTTATTTAAGTTTTATTTAAAGTTTAGTTTTGGTAGTTCAATAAACACTTTTTATAAAACCAATGAATAATCGTGTATATTAATCGTGATTTCAATATCATTCAAAATAATCGTGATAATAATTTTTTCCATAATCGTCCAGCCCTATTTCCCACCCTGCCGGCGTTGTCCTTGATGACCGGTACCAAAGTAACAGACAACATGGAGTCTGGTAACACACCATGACGCATAAAACCTGTAAAACGGATAGCAAGAACTGCTCCCCTCAATCTGCCAGTTTAAAGTGCTCTGTGGACAGTCCATCAGGACCACATGCTGCATCCCCAGCTAACTCTGAAATGGCTTGAAAGACTTCTTTAGCTGTAATTTGCATGGAGTCAGAATTGACGATCACCATGTAGGGATCACTCTGAACAGAATTAGAGCAGACTAACCTTTCCTCCACAGTTCAGCTGTCTGCCAGAGCTCAGGTGCATGGTAAAGATGTAGAATTTGTGCTCAGAAATCACCTCCTTCCATAAACCTGTGACATCATTATCAAGGAGCTTTTCTGCCATAGTCTGCTCTGATTTGCCGTTCATGTCGACACAACGAACTGCATATTTATAATCGGAATTAGTGGACGTTTTAAGCTCAAAGGCAGGTCCTTCTCTGGCCGTCCTGCAAGGACCAGGCCCTAAAAGCATTCTCAGCATCAACAAATATATAATTGTGTCCTACATGTTTTTGGTCATTATTATTATTTATAAAAATAAAGTTGATTTATGCAGCTGTGGGCTAAAAATCTGACGTTCTGGACAGATATAAAAATTAGGGATCAACCAATGCAGATTTTCTGGGGCCGATACCAATGTTTTCTTGTCACCCTCACCCAATAGCCAATACAACCTGCTGATATTTGGGGCCGATATTGCATTTGACCCCAAAATGAATACAATAGAGGACACAATGAAAACTACTTAAAAAAAAAACTCTTTTGAGATTAAAAAAAGAAGAAGCAAAACGCTTCAAATAGATATGTAAAAAAACACTAAACTTATATACAGTCGTCCTCAAAATTATTCATTCCCTCCCATTAAAGAAAAGGCTAAATTCACAATAGTAATTCAAATAACGAGAAACTACAGAAACTAATAATAAATAAAAATTTACAAAATTATAATGAAGTGAAATAAAATATTGCACTTGAATTGTGGTTTAAAATAATAATTTACAAAAAACAAACAAACAAAACTGTCCCAGACACATCAGAGCATCTTTCCCATGAACATGGACCAACATACCTGTCAGCAGGTGCAGACGTCTGATTGAACGTTACAGAAACACCTGATTGCAGTGATTGGCTCAAAGTGTCGCTCAACAACATTTTAGCTTTGAGCCCCATCATGCTTGTTTACTTGTTTTATTTTGTATGTTTGTTTTTAATATTTCTGTTGAACCACAATTCAAAATCAATGTCATGATTTTCATAGAATTTTTATTCATTATTATTTTTGTCAATTTCATCTTATTTCACTGACAGCTGATTTTTTTCCTTCTTTAATTTGAGGATATGAATAATTTTGAGGACAACAGTATACATAAAAACTGCTGCTATTCTGGGGGGTGGTATTGGCCAACACACCCCGCATATCGACCGATGCTGATACCAGCAAAAATGCAAATATCGGCCGGCCGATATCGGTCTGTCCTTAATAAAAATCCCTAGGTTTTCCACAATGATGATCACATTGTGGATCTGTTAATAACAAGTGTTGTTAATAACAAGTGTTTTTCTCTTCTTGCAGAGTATGGCGAGTTTTTCCACTGTAAGGGAAAGAAGTTCACAAATTTTGAGGAGATCCGCACAGAAATCGAGGCAGAGACGTGCAGACTCACAGGATCGAATAAAGGCATATCTCCTGTTCCCATCACCCTAAGAATTTACTCGCCTCAGGGTAACTGCGCCTTTGTCAGTACGCATCCTTCAGATAGCATCGGTTTCTCTGACGTGTGTGGGGGGGGCTGTGTGTGGGTTGACAGTGCTGAACCTGACTCTTGTGGACCTACCTGGCATCACCAAGGTGCCTGTAGGTGACCAGCCGGCGGACATCGAGTACCAGATACGAGACATGATCATGCAGTACATCTGTAAGGAAAACTGTCTCATCCTGGCCGTCACACCCGCCAACACGGACCTGGCCAACTCTGACGCGCTGAAACTGGCCAAAGATGTCGACCCACAAGGTACTTTGTAGAGGGAAACCACTGTAACTCTGCATGCTGTCGTCTTCATGAGAGTTTATCTGGAAAACTGAGGAAAAAGAAAGTATTGAACGTGTTATTCAAATTCCACCTGTTTGATTAGGTTTTTTCTTTTCATTTTCAGGTCAGCGGACTATTGGTGTAATCACAAAGCTGGACCTGATGGATCAGGGAACTGATGCCAGAGAAATACTAGAAAACCGGTTGCTTCCGCTGCGAAGAGGTCAGATGCTCGCTTTGTTCAGTTTTTGTTGAGCCAGCCAGCACTCATCACCCGGTAGGGCCGGTTAGAGCGGACAGTGATGTTGGCTCAGTACTACACACCACATCACTGATTTTTCTTTTATAATTGCCAATTTTTGTTATTTTCAAGTTTACAAAAAGGCAACACAGTTCCATACAGGAGACCATCAATACTGGTTACAAGCAAATGCAATAGAAAACAGACAGAAAAGGAAAATAATAGTAGAAAACAAACAAAAAAAAATAATGATAATGAAATAACATATATGTACTATATTTTTTTTTGTATATTTTTATTATATATATATATATATATATATATATATATATTTTTTTTTTGTATGTATTTATATATATATATATTTATATTTATATTTATAAATTATTTTGTATATATATATATATATATATATATATATATATATAAAATTATATATATATATATATATATATATATATATATATATATATATATATATACTTCCCGGCCAAAAAAATTTGCCACCTGGATTTAACTAAGAAATAGTAGGGCTGGACAATTAATTGAATTTTAATCATGATTTCAATTTTGCCTTTTCACAATTATAAAAACACATGTAATCGAAGAAAAAAAATTACTCCTAATGTGAACAGACTGGTGGAGTTATAGGAAGCAAACTGCAGGGAGTATAGAACAGGAATGCGCTGTAGGCTTAGTTTTAATTTTACAACAGTATTGCTATAATTATTTTGAACCTAATATACTGATTGTTACTCCTTTACTGTGTTTCTAATTTATTTTCGGTTTAATTTTCTAAAAAGTTATATTTCAAGTCTGGATTGGCCCCCGAGCGTTGAGTTATGTGATTCAATAAACACTTTTTATAAAATCAATTAATAATCGTGTATATTAATCGTGATTTCAATATCAGCCAAAATAATCGTGATTATAATTTTTTTTTCCATAATCGTCCAGCCCTAATATGTACACACACACACACACAAACACACACATGTGTGTATATATATATATATATATATATATATATATATATATATATATATATATATATATATATATATATATATATATATATACACACACACACATATGCATACACATATCCACCTATCCCTATCCCATTTTCTTTCTTTCTATTCTATTCTATTCTATTCTATCCATACATACGTACACAAGCATAGATATGCAAGCAAAAACCCTTGGAAGAGAATATCTATGGACATTACCAAAAAAAAAAAAAGTTTAAAATAACTAAACAAAATAACTTGAAAACATAACATCGCTGATTGTGTATCACTGGTATCACCAAGTTTGGGGTGTGTTTGTTCTTTTTTCTGCTAACTTATAAAAGTTTGTGTGTGCTGTAAGAGAGAGAAAGAGAGAGAGGGGGGGGGGAGTCTGGCCTGGAAAAAGTGAATGCAGGGAGGTGTCGGGGCAGTGCACAGACTGGCTAAAGCAGCACCAGGTGCTGGGTCCTTCATGCTTGTCCTGCAGGGCAAATTCATTATCCATGGAGGCCCACTGATGGAGCCGCTCTGGTAGCAGTGTTGAGCTTACACATTAGATCCGAGGTCTGCTGCTGCCACATGTATTACTGCACTCAGGCATGAGATGTGGCCCCATGTATGCTACAGCCATGAGAACAAATGGGAAGAGCTCCCAGGACATGTCTGAAGACGTTGCACGAAGAGCTACCGGTATGTTTCTTCCTGGACGTCGTTCTGGGAGCGTACAGTCATCACGTGTCTTTCCTCCCCCCCCCCACAGGTTACGTAGGGGTGGTGAACCGCAGTCAGAAAGACATAGATGGGAAAAAGGACATCAAGGCAGCTCTGGAGTCAGAGAAAAGCTTCTTTCTGTCCCATCCAGCCTACAAGCACATGGCTGAGAGAATGGGGACTCCATATTTACAAAGAACCCTTAACCAGGTAGAAATGCACACATTCGTACTGACATAGAGATGGAAATGCATTATTTACCGTACTTTCTGGACTATTGAGCACACCTGAACACAAGCCACACCTACTAGAAAATGAGATTTGTATATTTTCAGACTGCAGTTCTCAATAAGCTGCAGGTGTCCACGTTGTGACAAGAGATATTTATACAGATACAGCAGAATATTTTCACTTTTAACGAAATACCAGTAACATGCATACACATAGGCCACGTACCGTAAACGTGCTGTTTTCCACAACGGTTCCTAAAAACACCTTTATGCTGCAGTCTCATAACTTCCCTCTGCACGTCCGACGTTCGAAGTTCCACCTGTAGGGCTTCATTCATGTCCAACATAAGAAGACATGAGTGTTGGTGTGTGATTCTGGGTCCACCCAGCGTATCATACAGCCCCCATACAGCAGCAGTGGAGGATGAAGAGTTGACGTGTGGGTGTCAAGCACGAGGGTTTACATACACCATAAATGAGAGGGATCAGGTGGTTTTCCCCCCTGATTTTCTTCATGAAGGTCACTTTCCTGTGATAATCCATCGATTAGCCTTATTGTCGTTGAAGCCGCAGTGTTCAAAGCGGGTGAAAAAAGTTGTGCCTTAATGTTTAACTGTTAAATGTTCTCGCAGCAACTGACAAACCACATCCGGGACACGCTGCCCGCCTTCCGCAGCCATCTGCAGAGCCAGCTTCTAGCCTTGGACAAAGAGGCGGAGCAGTACAGGCAGTATAAACCTGATGATCCTGCACGGAGGACCAAGACACTGCTACAGTCAGTCACTCATTCTGTGTGTGTGTGTGTGTGAATCCTTCATTTCATGTGTGTGGTTCTGAGTCTGTGTGTCTCTTCATTCCAGGTTAGTTCAGCGCTTGGCTGTTGATTTTGAGAAGCTAATTGAGGGCTCTGGGGACAAAATAGACACTGTTAATTTGTCAGGAGGTGCTAGGATCAATAAAATTTTCCATGAGCGCTTCCCGTATGAACTGGTGAAGGTGTGTGTGCTTCTATGTTTATTTTTGCTCATCCAGCTGCATATATTCTGCACGCCGTATTTGAAATGTTCTACGTCTGCCAGTAGCCGTTGGGCTTAAAGGGGAAGTTCAGAATTTTTGACATAGGGCCTCATTTACAAGTGAGCCAGAATACTGCTTATCACTGAAGACAGTTTTGACATATTTCATACCGTTATTCTCGTTCCAGGAGGTTGCTGATGCTAATGCTAGTGGAAGTCAATAGGAATCTGCTAGCCTGTCTTTAAAACCAACCTTATCCACTCCACAGAACATCCAAGGCAAATCAGCAAGCCTATCTGTGTAAATGCTGTGTTAAACTAGTAAACTCATGTGTTTAAACAAGTAAAACTAGTCTTGTATGACAAATTTTGCATTACATATTGAGGAACTAGTTTCTTACCGGCTTACTACCTTTATCAGTGTATTCTGGTTCATAGAGACATGGTGACAGTCAGTTTGATTAAAAAAGTTAGAAATCATCTTCAAAATCCGACAAATCTTCATGCCTTTCAGACGCGGCCGTAATTTAGACTTAATATTTGTGTAATCAAATTCCTTCATGCACGTAGCAGCAGATGACATCACACTGCTGCCAAATAGAGGAAGTAAAACTTTGTAAAGTTTCTCAGCAGCAACAATCAAAATGCAACGAAATGCAGGTTAGTTTTATTTGTAACATTATTCTGTTAACACGGCATTTACACAGATAGTCTGAAGTTATAAATGATTTGCCTCGGATGTTCTGTGGGGTGGATAAGATTGTTATTAATGACAGGCTAGCAGATTCCTATTGACTTCCACTAGCATTAGCATTGGCGACCCACTGGAACTAGAATAACGGGATGAAATATGTTGAAACCATCTTCAGTGATACGTAGCATTCTGGCTCACTGGAAAATGAGGCCCTATGTCAAAAATCCTGAACTTCCCCTTTAAGCTGATCTCTGTCCTCGACTCTGACCTACGCTTGTCTCTGCATGTCCTAAGATTGAATCTGATGTGAGGAAGCTGCGGCAGGAGATCAACTACGCCATCAGGAACATACACGGCGTCAGGTGCTGCACACATTTCCCAGCTAATAGCACCTGCCTTCACGTCACTGACCGTTTCCACTTCTCTCCCCCTGCAGGACCGGCTTGTTCACTCCTGACATGGCCTTCCAAACCATAGTAAAGAAAAAGATATCAGATCTAAGGGGGCCATGTGTCAGCTTTATAGACATGGTCAGTCAAGAACTAATCACCACTGTTAATCAGTGTATCAGCAAGGTATGCAAACGTGGTCTCCACTGCCCATCCGAACAAAGAACCACAACCTGGATTCAACTAAGCAGAAACATTATAATAGTTTGCATTTTTATTAGTTTCAGTTTTTATTTAGGTTTGACTTTTTGTTTTTCAATTTCACTTAGTTTTAGTTAGTTTTTTGAGCAGGTTTTTATTGGTTTTATTTTTTGGAAAATGCTTAGTTTTTTTTTAGTTTTCAGAGTTAGTTTTAGTTTTTTTTTTTTAGTTTTTATTAGTTTCAGTGTTAGTTTTAGTTTTTGGGGGCTCTTTTTTTCGTAAATTATAGGTATTTGTCTGGTGTGACATTCAAAATCATCATAAAGTCACTCAGAGTAAAACCAGTAAAGCGAAGTAAATGGATTAAATAGAAATAGATTTAATTTCAACCCAGACAGCTGATGTATTAAATAGATTTACAAAGACTAAAACTAAAGACAGTTTTTATAATAATTTTAGTTAGTTTTAGTTAGTTCTGCAGACACAATGTCTGATAGACCAGACACTGACATTTTCCTCCAGTCTCGGCAACGAAAATTTTAACACGTCTCGTCAGACTCTGGCAGGGCTGAGGCTGCAGCCACTCCACCCGAGTCGATGTCTAAAAGTGTACACGTATAACTATAACCCGGTTGCGTATTTTATTAACTTTTATGAAAGACGCAGCGATGTGTATCCATGTTTCCCAAAGCAGCAGCAGCATTTATTAACCGTTCAGAAAGTCTGAGTCCTTCTAAACGTGCTGCTGGATCAGGACGTCTGGTTCAGCGGGAGTTTCCTCATGAATATTAACGAGGAAGGCGTCACCACCTTTACCCAGAATATCACCACCCGGCTGTCAGTTCTGTTGAGACTGGCCAATAGGAACACAGACCCGCCCATGACACAGTTTTCACATCGAGAGAAAAATTCTGAATCGAGAGCAAAGACTTAGGTTTTGAAAGCGAGAAGGAAAAAGTTTTGAGAGAGAATTTTTTCTTTTAGAGAAAATTTTTTCACTCTGAATGCAAAAACAATATTTGAGAGTAAAAATATATTTTTGAGAGAGCTTTTTTTCCCTTGAAAATAATTTTCCAAATGTCAATTTATTTTTATTTATTCTATTACAAAATATTTTCCTTCAAAACATTTTCTTTAGTCTCAAATCACATCAGTTTTTGCTATCAGTGTGCAAATTTGTTCTCTCAATATTTTTTATTTTGGATTCAAAACTATTTTCCTCTTTCAGATTATTTTTTTTTCTTGATTTCTATTAAAAAACAAAATAAACTCCATAGGATGCTCCAGCGAATGCTGCCGCATGGAAGATGAAAGCGGTCCAATGAAATCTCAGGGTGTGCGACTTTGTTTTGATGGGCAGGGTATATGTACCAGTACTGTAGCTTTTTAATGGTGTCAGAGCAGCCCTGTCTCTAAGTTTGGCAGCGTTTCTCTCCCTGCAGCTCGACTCTTTTCCCAAACTGCGAGATGAGACGGAGAGGATTGTTGTCACTGAGATCCGAGAGCAAGAGAGCAGATGCAGAGACCAGGTCTCTGACAGATTTACACAAACACCTCAGCGCCATGGTGACATGAGTAACTGTCTGTTTTTCATGGTAATGTTTGCTCCCTCTGCTCAGGTCTTGTTGCTTATCGATATCCAGCTCGCCTACATAAATACCAAACACGAAGACTTCATCGGCTTCACCAGGTGAGCCGCCTCAGTCGTAAAATGAGATCAAACCCGTACCATGCCAACAATAAACCCCGTTTTCCCCTCAGTGTCCAGCAGGTGCACAAGCAGAACAACGGGAAGACTGTCACTGGAATGGCCCAGAACCAGGTGGGGTAGCATCCTCTTCCTCGCCTTCCTCATTTTCAGCTGTTGCCAGGGCTGTGCAATTAATCGAAATTTGATCGTGATTTTTTTATGTCAGACAATCTCCAAACTCATCTAATTGAGTTGAAACAATTTATTTGCCATTTTTCATGACACAATTTCTGAAAGTTATTCTGAGGTTAAAATTAATTTTAGCGGCTTCTCACATGTGCAATTTGTTGGGTGTCATTTACAAAAATGTTCGATTTGGAATGTTGTAGCATTGCACTAAAGCTTAAAGTTTAGTTTGGGATTTTTATTTATTCATTTTTAGATGAAAAATAAGTGTATTTGTTTTATTTTTCAAATATAGAGAAATTGCAGAACAGTTGGACAGTTTATTTTGGATACATTTATTTTTTTTGTGCCTTATTTAATATTCAAAGTACATTAATTTATTTAATGTTTATTTATTGCAAAACATCAGTAAGGAACATATTTATAGCCTTTTTCAATTTCAACATTTTGTGTATGTTATCAATAACAAACTGTTTTTACAGAGAGAAATGCTAAATAAATGCAATATGTATCTAAAAAATAATCGTTATTTCAATATTAACCAAAATAATCGTGACATTTTCCATACTCGAGCAGCCGTAGCTTTTGCCTCATATTTGTGTGCGATTGTACCTGAAAGCTCGGTGTGAAAGGACATTCACCAGCCGTGCTGCATTAATCTGCGTCACAGCCTCGGATAAATCAGTTTTGTGACATTACGGAGCTGGATTCTGGGTCCAGTAATGCAACCCTAATTGTTTTTGGCTTTTCAGAGAAATCAAGTCAAGCAACAAAAATGAGCACTTTTGATTTATGTGCAGGACATTTATGAGAAAGGCATGGATAATTAACAACACAGTTCCAGCGTGACGTCAGCAGCCATGATGTACGATGCAGAACGTCATGCTGCTTTTGTCCTGATTAATTAATAATTGATCAGTATCAGTACAAACACCCCAGAATGGGAGTTAGGAAACAGAAGAAAGCCCATATTAATGCTATTGCTTCATTTCCTGTTTTCTGCAGGGTGTGGTTCGTCCCTCCAGTCGAATAGTAGGAGACCATCTCTTAAAGCTTCTCTTTCCTGCTGCTCTGCTGATGATGTGTGTGTGCAGGAGTCAGGCTTCAGGGTTGTGGGTTAGCATGCCACTGATGGGAGCAAGTATGCAGTCTGGCACAATGCCTTGTTGTGGCTTTATAAATGGTATTTCTCATCATCTGCAACTTCCACTGCTAATGTCACAAACTACTTTTTCCTCTTCCTCCTTCACAGCGCCATCTTTGCTTCAACTCAGTGTTTCACAGCTCTTCTGGAAATGAGCACAGATTTAAAAAGAAACCTTATTTCCAGGATAATTGTCATGCATATGCCTGATTTATGTCTTATTTCCGGTAACTTTGCTCTCACACTTCTTTCCTTCGCAGTGCCTTGCCCTGTCTCTTCTATCCTGCTTTTTCCAGATGTGATGCAGCTGCTCGTATCTTGATGTCTTTAGCTGTTTAACTATCGTTTTCTTTGATGATTCCTACTCGGCTGGTGGTGAATATTGTGGTGATTGGGTCGTGCTGCAGCCGTTCTACCTTCATACAAAGCTGTCCTCTGCTGTTTCTGTTTGTGTTGCCGTCTGTGATCTTTATTCCTCTCCGGTGTCCAGGTCATACGCAAAGGCTGGCTCACCATCAGCAACATCGGCATCATGAAGGGCGGAGCCAGAGAATACTGGTTCATCCTCTCCGCAGAGAGCCTGTCTTGGTTCAAAGATGAGGAGGTGAGGCCCTCTGCTTTCCACGCTCAGTCACCGTGGTCAGAAACGTGATTAATGGGTCTTAGAGAAGATGCGAAAGACTCAGCAGTCGAGACAGTTCATCACAAGTTTATTAAGACACATCTCAGTTTGAAACAGCGCGTTAGGAGGAGGAAATGGCTTGTTCTGTTATTACATCACATCCTGCTTTACTGGCGTTTGTGTTGTCCGTGGGGCTGCCATCTGTCTGCCTGTCTGTGCCTGCTGTACAGGAGCAGAAGGTCTGCACAGCAAGTGTAGACAGGCAGACACACCACAACAGTCTGATCCGGTCACAGCCAACGCCGGGCGGAGGAGAGGAGCGAGCGCGGAGGTGGAGCAGTCGTATGTGCATTCATATAAATGGTTGTAAACACACATGTGAGTGAAAACGCCACAGACGGGAAACAGGCGTGTGTTGTTCAACACGTGTGGAAGCTACAGCAGCATCTTCATGGAGATGTGACTGCATTCATGCACAACTGTTGCTTTTCTCCTGCCACCTGGAGCTGAAACTGACCCCCACCATTCCTCCGACACCCCCCTTCCTCCTGCTCTCCCCTCACTCTTCCCCCTTACTCCTCCTTTTCTTCCTCTTCTGGGAGTTTAGGCATTTGGAGCGGCTCACTTTGACACAGCTGGAGCTGCCCCAAGCCAAACTAAGATCTGCACACACACACACACACACACACAGCGGACAGAGTTGTATATACAGTGTACGGTACACATGCTGGCTCTGATGTAAACAAAGTGGCATGCAAATAGCCGAGAAAAACATACAGTCGTTCAGACAGACACACGGCCACCTCTCAGATAAACACTGCACGGTCTGAACACGGTGTTCCAGACGCAGCCGCGGGCGCGCTTATCCTACACACACGGCGCTATAGCTGTCCTTCTGCTGTCATTTACACACACATCACATCTGCAGGAAACACGGCGCAGACGAGCAGCAGCGTGAGAGACCACATGAGAGTCGCTGCCTGCAGACCGGAGCTTTAAATCTGCACCGTCTCCGATAAAGCTGCAGGCTTTATCGGTGTTTGGAAGGCCTGACTGCATTGTCAGTTATGCATGTTATCACAACAGATCGGATCTACTGCACACACACACACACACACACATGCGCACACACACACACACACGCGCACACACACACACACACACCAGCCAGGCTTCTGCTTCTCCTCTCTCACAGTTCCCGCTCTCATAACTCCTCGCCCACACCACCTCCACAGACATTTACTTTTTCTTTGACTGCTGCCCCCCCCCCCCCCCCCTTTTTTTTTTTAACTTTTTTTTTCTCTTTCTTCTGCCTGGGCTGCTTTTTCACTCCTCCCTACTTGCCTCTGTCTGCCTCACCCTCTTTCTCTGTCTCCCCCTCTCTCTCTGTGGTTGGCAGTCTCCCTGGGACTGCGCGCATTCCTGGCTGGAAAATCTGAAGCTTTGTCCAAACACCAGCGTCCAAGATCTGCCCAGAGAAATCCCACATGGCTTTTTCTACTCTGCAGCAGACCTCCCCCTCAACTCCTCCACAGCCCCCCCCCCCCCCCCCCTTTCACCTCCAAAATCTCCCCCTCCAACCTCTCGTCTCCATCGATTACTGCAACATACATTTGTAAAACGTGTTTTAGGTGTGCGTTGCATCTGCCGTCCATGCACGGGTGTCAGCTTCCTGGCCTGACCTCATACTGCGAGTGCAGAGTTTAATCTCCCCAGCACACTGAGCAGACATACATTCCTCCACCCCTCCGCTGCCAGGGCTCCACCACGCAGCCTGAAGAGAAACAGACGGCTCATGCCTATACACTCCATCTACATGAGTGTGTGTGTGAGTGTGTGAGGCCTGTTCCATATCTCAGACCCATTAGTCTCTAGAAAGGAGGGAGACAGCCTGATGTATGATGCTTTACGGCCACCCCGACGTGCACACAGACGCGTAGAAATGCATGCGTTTACTAAGCTCTGCTGTGATGTTTGCGTATTAGGCCGTCAGATGCACATGCACAAACTGAAAAATAAAAACCTGCCAGAGACAAATGTTAAGTTTCAAGCTTCCGTACAATAAATGCATGTTAACTGCGCTCAGCTAGGTAGATCATTTTTAGTTTTTCCTCTTTGTGGACTGAAAAATGACTTTTGCACATCACCCACTTACAAGGTAAACATTCTTTTGTGTATGTTAACGTCCTTGCCTTAAATATTTACTTGTTTTGGGGTTTTTTTTTTGTTTTTTTTTAAACAAACACATTAAATTCCAGTTTTAAATGCTGCAAAATTGATGAGATATTTCTTGAGTTGTGAATGCACATTGAAAAACATTTGCATAAGAATAACGAGACGCTGAATTAGCTTGAGCAGAAGTGCATGCAGGTCCCAGGTTGTCCTGATCTGGTCTGTGAGCAGATGCCATTAATGGAGGCTGCCGAGGCGCTTCCATGCACAGTCTAACCAATGTGCAGACTACTGTACACCAGTAAGATCCTGAACAGGTAGTCTGAACACTGGGATGACGGAGCAGGATCTTCCTCTCTTCTTTGGACCGGCCTTTTCCGTCTCTGGCTGTTTGCTAGCAGGCTTGCCTGATGCGGAGAGGAGAGAAGGTTTTCTCCGAGATTCTGTCCTTTTCCCGTTATCCAGTCTGAGAGCCGGGTTGCAGGACCGGAGGTCTACGCCCGAATCAAACATCCTCTCCTACGGGTGTCCCTTCCGTAGACATGCGAGGGTGTCTTGGGTGGCTGTCCCGGCGTAGTATCCAGTCTTGACGTGGCACATTCACTCATTCAGCCAGGATCTGCTGTCCACTCAGGGAAGGCATAAGGAAATAAGGGGAGTGAGAGAAGGAGAGAGAGTTAGGGAGGAACTTAGCAGCCATATATGGGCTGATGGGACCCGTGGGGAATCAACTTTGGAGAGGTCTGGAGTTTCTCCCCATTTCTTCTCCCGCTCTCAATGTTCCTCAACGTTTCCTCGCCTACTTTTGCAAAATTCATCTCCCTCTATCTCCCTTCATCCCTCCTCTTCCTCTCGTTCTCATCTCTACTTTCTATTTCTACCCCATCAGAGCAGCCGATGCTCACTGCAGTCTCCTCCTCCTCCGTCTAAAGCGATCCCAGATGTTGCTGTACGAGCGCCAATCGCGTTCTGTCATTTGAGTTTTTTCAGCGGCTGTTACAGGAAGTGGGCCTCTTTGGAAAAAAGGAAAGGGGAGCAAAGGAAGAGAGTGGAAGGGTTCAGGGAAGCGCTGTGACAGGGAAAGCTGAAATGTACCGTCACCTCTCATCCCATAGTCACAAACGGGCTCACACGTGGACGCTTATTTCCACGTTGATGGGAGACCGTGACAGGTCGTGCTGAACGTTGCTGCTCCCGCTACTCGCCTGAGTGGAAGGCCTCTTCTCAGAGGTTAGCCGGGGGAGCAAGTGAGACCAGGGGGAAGGGCTGTGCTTTAGGAGAAATGTTGTGTTAGAGCTTGATTCTGAGTAATGACTTTCACATGTGGGCCCGGCTCTTTTTTCCCTCTCGTTCTGCTCCTCTGTTCGCCTTCCTCCCTGCTTCATTTCTCCGTTGTTCTCTGCCTCCATACTGTCTGCTTCTCCTCTGCTCTCCACCAACTGTTGGTTGTCATTCATTCGTATCCATGGCGATGAGAGACGACAGGCGTATGGCATCTCTTTGGCATTCACACAGTCCTCACACAATATGTCCTCTTTGAGGTATCTGGGGATAGAGCTGGTAAAGCCACCTAATAGGGGGTGACGTGAACTCCCTCCCACTGAAAAGAGAGGCATTTTGGATCTGCACCCAGGACACCTCAGCACCAAAATTAAAGACCTTATTGATTAAAGACCTTTTCTGTGATTTTGGTCTGTGGATTTCTTTGGAGTTTCAAACATGTACGATACCGAGATAAAGTTTCTAACATGTACAATACTGAGATAAAGTTTCAAACATGTACGATACCGAGATAAAGTTTCTAACATGTACAATACTGAGATAAAGTTTCAAACATGTACGATACCGAGATAAAGTTTTAACATGTATGATACCGAGATAAAGTTTTTAACATGTACGATACCGAGATAAAGTTTCTAACATGTACGATACCGAGATAAAGTTTCTAACATGTACGATACCGAGATAAAGTTTTTAACATGTATGATACTGAGATAAAGTTTTTAACATGTACGATACCGAGATAAAGTTTCTAACATGTACGATACCGAGATAACGTTTTTAACATGTATGATACTGAGATAAAGTTTTTAACATGTACGATACCGAGATAAAGTTTCTAACATGTACGATACCGAGATAAAGTTTCTAACATGTACGATACCGAGATAAAGATTCTAACATGTACGATACCGAAATAAAGTTTCTAACATGTACGATACCGAGATAAAGTTTTAACGTGTACGATACTGAGATAAAGTTTTATCGTGTACGACACCGAGATAGTTTTATCATGTACGATACTGAGCGAAGGTTTCTAACATGTATGATACTGAGATAAAGTTTTTAACATGTATGATACTGAGATCAAGTTTTAACATGTATGATACTGAGATAAAGTTTTATCATGTACGATACCAAGATTAGGTTTTTAACATGTACGATACTGAGATAAAGTTTTAACATGTATGATACCAAGATAAAGTTTTTAACATGTACGATACCGAGATAAAGTTTTTAACATGTATGATACTGAGATAAAGTTTTAACATGTACGATACTGAGATAAAGTTTTTAACATGTATGATACTGAGATAAAGTTTTATCGTGTACGACACCGAGATAGTTTTATCATGTACGATACTGAGCGAAAGTTTCTAACACGTACGATAGCGAGATAAAGTTTCTAACACGTACGATACCGAGATAAAGTTTCTAACATGTACAATACCGAGATAAAGTTTCTAACATGTACGATACTGAGATAAAGTTTTTAACATGTATGATACTGAGATAAAGTTTATACATGTACGATGCTGAGATAAAGTTTCTAACATGTATGATACTGAGATAAAGTTTTAACATGTACGATACTGAGATAAAGTTTTTAACATGTATGATACTGAGATAAAGTTTCTAACATGTACGATGCTTAGATAAAGTTTTAACATGTACGATACTGAGATAAAGTTTTTAACATGTATGATACTGAGATAAAGTTTCTAACATGTACGATGCTGAGATAAAGTTTCTAACATGTACGATACTGAGATATAGTTTTTAACATGTATGATACTGAGATAAAGTTTTAACATGTATGATACTGAGATAAAGTTTTATCATGTACGATACCAAGATTAGGTTTTTAACATGTACGATACTGAGATAAAGTTTTAACATGTACGATACCAAGATAAAGTTTTTAACATGTACGATACCGAGATAAAGTTTTTAACATGTATGATACTGAGATAAAGTTTTTAACATGTATGATACTGAGATAAAGTTTTATCGTGTACGACACCGAGATAGTTTTATCATGTACGATACTGAGCGAAAGTTTCTAACACGTACGATACCGAGATAAAGTTTCTAACATGTACGATACCGAGATAAAGTTTCTAACATGTACAATACCGAGATAAAGTTTCTAACATGTACGATACTGAGATAAAGTTTTTAACATGTATGATACTGAGATAAAGTTTTATACATGTACGATGCTGAGATAAAGTTTCTAACATGTATGATACTGAGATAAAGTTTTAACATGTACGATACTGAGATAAAGTTTTTAACATGTATGATACTGAGATAAAGTTTCTAACATGTACGATGCTGAGATAAAGTTTTAACATGTACGATACTGAGATAAAGTTTTTAACATGTATGATACTGAGATAAAGTTTCTAACATGTACGATGCTGAGATAAAGTTTCTAACATGTACGATACTGAGATATAGTTTTAACATGTATGATACTGAGATAAAGTTTTTAACATGTATGATACTGAGATAAAGTTTTAACATGTACAATACCGAGATAAAGTTTCTTACATGTACGATACTGAGATAAAGTTTCTAACATGTACGATGCTGAGATAAAGTTTTAACATGTATGATACTGTGATAAAGTTTTTAACATGTACAATACCGAGATAAAGTTACTAACATGTACAATACCGAGATAAAGTTTCTAGCATGTACGATACTGAGATAGTTTTTACCTTGTACGTTACTGAGATAAAGTTTTATCGTGTACAATACCGAGATAAAGTTTCTAACATGTACGATACTGAGATAAAGTTTTTAACATGTACGATACCAAGATAAAGTTTTTAACATGTACGATACTGAGATAAAGTTTTAACATGTATGATCCTGAGATAAAGTTCCTAACATGTACGATACTGAGATAAAGTTTCTAACATGTACGATACTGAGATAAAGTTTTAACATGTATGATCCTGAGATAAAGTTCCTAACATGTACGATACTGAGATAAAGTTCCTAACATGTACGATACGAAGATACATTTTTTAACATGTACGATGCTAAGATAAAGTTTTAGCATGTATGATACTGGGGGGTAAGTTTCTAACATGTACGATACTGAACTAAAGTTTTATCATGTACAATACCTAGCTAAAGTTTTTAACATGTACGATACTGAGAAAGTTTTTAACTTGTAGGATACTGAGATAAAGTTTTATCATGTACGATACTGAGATAAAGTTTTATCGTGTACGACACCGAGATAAGTTTTATCATGTACGATACTGAGCGAAAGTTTCTAACATGTACAATACTGAGTTAAGTTTCTAACATATACGATACCGAGATAAAGTTTTTAACATGTACGATACTGAGATAAAGTTTCTAACATGTACAATACTGAGATAAAGTTCCTAGCATTTACGATAAGATAAGGTTTTTAACATGTACGATACTGAGATAAAGTTTTAACATGTACAATACCAAGATAAAGTTTTAACGTGTACGATACTGAGATAAAGTTTTATCGTATACGACACCGAGATAGTTTTATCATGTACGATACTGAGCGAAGGTTTCTAACATGTATGATACTGAGATAAAGTTTTTAACATGTATGATACTGAGATCAAGTTTTAACATGTATGATACTGAGATAAAGTTTTATCATGTACGATACCAAGATTAGGTTTTTAACATGTACGATACTGAGATAAAGTTTTAACATGTACGATACCAAGATAAAGTTTTTAACATGTATGATACTGAGATCAAGTTTTAACATGTACGATACTGAGATAAAGTTTTTAACATGTATGATACTGAGATAAAGTTTTAACATGTACGATACGGAGATAAAGTTTCTAACATGTATGATACTGAGATAAAGTTTTAACATGTACGATACTGAGATAAAGTTTTTAACATGTATGATACTGAGATCAAGTTTTAACATGTACGATGCTTAGATAAAGTTTTAACATGTACGATACCGAGATAAAGTTTTTAACATGTATGATACTGAGATAAAGTTTCTAACATGTACGATGCTGAGATAAAGTTTCTAACATGTATGATACTGAGATATAGTTTTAACATGTATGATACTGAGATAAAGTTTTTAACATGTATGATACTGAGATAAAGTTTTAACATGTACAATACCGAGATAAAGTTTCTAACATGTACGATACTGAGATAAAGTTTCTAACATGTACGATGCTGAGATAAAGTTTTAACATGTATGATACTGTGATAAAGTTTTTAACATGTACAATACCGAGATAAAATTACTAACATGTACAATACCGAGATAAAGTTTCTAGCATGTACGATACTGAGATAGTTTTTACCTTGTACGTTACTGAGATAAAGTTTTATCGTGTACAATACCGAGATAAAGTTTCTAACATGTACGATACTGAGATAAAGTTTTTAACATGTACGATGCCAAGATAAAGTTTTTAACATGTACGATACTGAGATAAAGTTTTAACATGTATGATCCTGAGATAAAGTTCCTAACATGTACGATACTGAGATAAAGTTTCTAACATGTACAATACTGAGATAAAGTTTTATCATGTACGATACTCAGATAAAGTTTTCCCATGTATGATACTGAGATAAAGTTTCTAACATGTACGATACTGAGATAAAGTTTTAACATGTCGATACCGAGATGAAGTTTTAACATGTTCGAAAATTAGATAAGGTATTTACATGTACGATACGAAGATACATTTTTTAACATGTACAATGCTAAGATAAAGTTTTAGCATGTATGATACTGGGGTAAGTTTCTAACATGTACGATACTGAACTAAAGTTTTATCATGTACGACACTGAGCTAAAGTTTTTAACATGTACGATACTGAGAAAGTTTTTAACTTGTAGGATACTGAGATAAAGTTTTATCATGTACGATACTGAGATAAAGTTTTATCGTGTACGACACTGAGATAGTTTTATCATGTACGATACTGAGCGAAAGATTCTAACATGTACAATACTGAGTTAAGTTTCTAACATATACGATACCGAGATAAAGTTTTTAACATGTACAATACTGAGATAAAGTTTCTAACATGTACAATACTGAGATAAAGTTTCTAACATGTACGATACTGAGATAAAGTTTTATCATGTACAATACCGAGATAAAGTTTCTAACATGTACGATACTGAAATAAAGTTTCTAACATGTATGATACTGAGATAAAGTTTTAACATGTACGATACCGAGATAAAGTTTTTAACATGTATGATACTGAGATAAAGTTTTAACATGTACGATACTGAGACAAAGTTTTTAACATGTATGATACTGAGATAAAGTTTTATCGTGTACGACACCGAGATAGTTTTATCATGTACGATACTGAGCGAAGGTTTCTAACATGTATGATACTGAGATAAAGTTTTTAACATGTATGATACTGAGATCAAGTTTTAACATGTATGATACTGAGATAAAGTTTTATCATGTACGATACCAAGATTAGGTTTTTAACATGTACGATACTGAGATAAAGTTTTAACATGTACGATACCAAGATAAAGTTTTTAACATGTATGATACTGAGATCAAGTTTTAACATGTACGATACTGAGATAAAGTTTTAACATGTATGATACCAAGATAAAGTTTTTAACATGTACGATACCGAGATAAAGTTTTTAACATGTATGATACTGAGATAAAGTTTTAACATGTACGATACTGAGATAAAGTTTTTAACATGTATGATACTGAGATCAAGTTTTAACATGTACAATACTGAGTTAAGTTTCTAACACGTACGATAGCGAGATAAAGTTTTTAACATGTACGATACCGAGATAAAGTTTCTAACATGTACAATACCGAGATAAAGTTTCTAACATGTACGATACTGAGATAAAGTTTTTAACATGTATGATACTGAGATAAAGTTTTAACATGTACGATACGGAGATAAAGTTTCTAACATGTATGATACTGAGATAAAGTTTTAACATGTACGATACTAAGATAAAGTTTTTAACATGTATGATACTGAGATAAAGTTTTTAACATGTATGATACTGAGATAAAGTTTTTAACATGTATGATACTGAGATAAAGTTTTAACATGTACAATACCGAGATAAAGTTTCTAACATGTACGATACTGAGATAAAGTTTTAACATGTATGATACTGTGATAAAGTTTCTAACATGTACAATACCGAGATATAGTTTTAACATGTATGATACTGAGATAAAGTTTTTAACATGTATGATACTGAGATAAAGTTTTAACATGTACAATACCGAGATAAAGTTTCTAACATGTACGATACTGAGATAAAGTTTCTAACATGTACGATGCTGAGATAAAGTTTTAACATGTATGATACTGTGATAAAGTTTTTAACATGTACAATACCGAGATAAAATTACTAACATGTACAATACCGAGATAAAGTTTCTAGCATGTACGATACTGAGATAGTTTTTACCTTGTACGTTACTGAGATAAAGTTTTATCGTGTACAATACCGAGATAAAGTTTCTAACATGTACGATACTGAGATAAAGATTTTAACATGTACGATGCCAAGATAAAGTTTTTAACATGTACGATACTGAGATAAAGTTTTAACATGTATGATCCTGAGATAAAGTTCCTAACATGTACGATACTGAGATAAAGTTTCTAACATGTACAATACTGAGATAAAGTTTTATCATGTACGATACTCAGATAAAGTTTTCCCATGTATGATACTGAGATAAAGTTTCTAACATGTACGATACTGAGATGAAGTTTTAACATGTTCGAAAATTAGATAAGGTATTTACATGTACGATACGAAGATACATTTTTTAACATGTACAATGCTAAGATAAAGTTTTAGCATGTATGATACTGGGGTAAGTTTCTAACATGTACGATACTGAACTAAAGTTTTATCATGTACGACACCGAGCTAAAGTTTTTAACATGTACGATACTGAGAAAGTTTTTAACTTGTAGGATACTGAGATAAAGTTTTATCATGTACGATACTGAGATAAAGTTTTATCGTGTACGACACTGAGATAGTTTTATCATGTACGATACTGAGCAAAAGATTCTAACATGTACAATCTGAGTTAAGTTTCTAACATATACGATACCGAGATAAAGTTTTTAACATGTACAATACTGAGATAAAGTTTCTAACATGTACGATACTGAGATAAAGTTTTATCATGTACAATACCGAGATAAAGTTTCTAACATGTACGATACTGAAATAAAGTTTCTAACATGTATGATACTGAGATAAAGTTTTAACATGTACGATACCGAGATAAAGTTTTTAACATGTATGATACTGAGATAAAGTTTTAACATGTACGATACTGAGACAAAGTTTTTAACATGTATGATACTGAGATAAAGTTTTATCGTGTACGACACCGAGATAGTTTTATCATGTACGATACTGAGCGAAGGTTTCTAACATGTATGATACTGAGATAAAGTTTTTAACATGTATGATACTGAGATCAAGTTTTAACATGTATGATACTGAGATAAAGTTTTATCATGTACGATACCAAGATTAGGTTTTTAACATGTACGATACTGAGATAAAGTTTTAACATGTACGATACCAAGATAAAGTTTTTAACATGTATGATACTGAGATCAAGTTTTAACATGTACGATACTGAGATAAAGTTTTAACATGTATGATACCAAGATAAAGTTTTTAACATGTACGATACCGAGATAAAGTTTTTAACATGTATGATACTGAGATAAAGTTTTAACATGTACGATACTGAGATAAAGTTTTTAACATGTATGATACTGAGATAAAGTTTTAACATGTACAATACTGAGATAAAGTTTCTAACATGTACAATACCGAGATAAAGTTTCTAACATGTACAATACCGAGCTAAAATTTTTAACATGTACGATACTGAGAAAATTTTTAACTTGTAGGATACTGAGATAAAGTTTTATCATGTACGATACTGAGATAAAGTTTTTAATGTACAATACTGAGATACAGTTTTTAACTTGTACAATACTGAGATAAAGTTTTATCATGTATGATACTGAGATACAGTTTTTAATGTACAATACTGAGATAAAGTTTTTAACATGTACGATACCGAGATAAAGTATTTAACATGTACGATGCTGAGATAAAGTTTTATCATGTACAATACTGAGATAAAGTTTTAACGTGTACGATACAGAGAACGTTGCTAACATGTACGATACTGAGATAAAGTTTCTACCATGTACGATACAGAGAAAAAGTTTTAACATGTACAATACTGAGATAAAGTTTTAACAAGTACGATACCGAGATAAAGTTTTAACATGTCTGATACTGAGAAAGTTTCTAACGTGTACGATACAGAGATAAAGTTTTAACGTATACGATACTGAGATAAAGATTTAACGTGTACAATACTGAGATAAAGTTTTAACGTGTACGATACAGAGAACGTTGCTAACATGTACAATACTGAGATAAAGTTTCTACCATGTACGATACAGAGAAAAAGTTTTAACATGTACAATACTGAGATAAAGTTTTAACAAGTACGATACTGAGATCAAGTTTTAACAAGTACGATACCGAGATAAAGTTTTAACATATTTGATACTGGGATAAAGTTTTAACATGTACGATACTGAGAAAGTTTTAACGTGTACGATACTGAGATAAAGTTTTAACGTGTATGATACAGAGAAAGTTGCTAACATGTACGATACTGAGATAAAGTTTCTACCATGTACGATACAGAGATAAAGTTTTAACAAGTACGATACTGAGATAAAGTATTTACAAGTATGATACCGACATAAAGTTTTTAACATGTTTGATACTGAGAACAAGTTTCTAGCATGTACCATACCAAGATAAAGTTTTAACATGTATGATACTGAGAAAGTTTCTGACATGTACGATACAGAGATAAAGTTTTAACATGTACGATACTGAGATAAAGTTTTTACATGTACGATACTAAGAAATTTTTTTTTAACATGTACAATGCTAAGATAAAGTTTTAACATGTATGATACTGAGATAAAGTTTTTAACATGTACGATACTGAACCAAAGTTTTATCATGTACGATACTGAGCTAAAATTTTTAACATGTACGATACTGAGAAAGTTTTTAACTTGTAGGATACTGAGATAAAGTTTTATCATGTACGATACTGAGATAAAGTTTTTAATGTACAATACTGAGATACAGTTTTTAACTTGTACAATACTGAGATAAAGTTTTATCATGTATGATGCTGAGATAAAGTTTTTAATGTACAATACTGAGATAAAGTTTTTAACTTGTACAGTACTGAGATAAAGTTTTATCATGTATGATACTGAGAAAGTTTTTAACATGTACCATGCCGAGATAAAGTTTTACCATGTTTGATACTGGGATAAAGTTTTAACATGTACAAGACTGAGAAAGTTTAAACACGTACGATACTGAGATAAAGTTTTAACGTGTACGATACAGAGAACGTTGCTAACATGTACGATACTGAGATAAAGTTTCTACCATGTACGATACAGAGATAAAGTTTTAACATGTACGATACCGAGATAAAGTTTTAACATGTTTGATACTGGGATAAAGTTTTAACATGTACGATACTGAGATAAAGTTTTAACGTGTACGATACAGAGAACGTTGCTAACATGTACGATACTGAGATGAAGTTTCTACCATGTACGATACAGAGATTAAGTTTTAACAAGTACAATACTGAGATAAAGTTTTTACAAGTACGATACTGACATAAAGTTTTTAACATGTTTGATACTGAGATAAAGTTTCTAGCATGTACGATACTGAGAAAGTTTAACACGTACGATACTGAGATAAAGTTTTAACGTGTACGATACAGAGATAAAGTTTTAACGTGTATGATACTGAGATAAAGTTTTAACATGTACGATACTGAGATAAAGTTTTATCATGTACGATACTGAGATAAAGTTTTTAATGTACAATACTGAGATAAAGTTTTTAACATGTACGATACCGAGATAAAGTATTTAACATGTACGATACTGAGATAAAGTTTTAACGTGTACGATACAGAGAACGTTGCTAACATGTACAATACTGAGATAAAGTTTTAACGTGTACGATACAGAGAACGTTGCTAACAAGTACGATACCGAGATAAAGTTTTAACATGTATGATACTGAGAAAGTTTCTAACGTGTACGATACAGAGATAAAGTCTTAACGTGTACGATACTGAGATAAAGATTTAACATGTACGATACTGAGATAAAGTTTTAACATGTATGATACTGAGATACAAGTTTCTAACATGCACGATACTGAGAAAGTTTTAACGTGTACGATACTGAGATAAAGTTTTAACGTGTATGATACAGAGAACATTGCTAACATGTACGATACTGAGATAAAGTTTTTATAAGTACGACAATGACATAAAGTTTTTAACATGTTTGATACTGAGATCAAGTTTCTAGCATGTACCATACCAAGATAAAGTTTTAACATGTATGATACTGAGAAAGTTTCTAACATGTACGATACCGAGATAAAGTTTTAACATGTACGATACTGAGAAAGTTTCTAACACGTACGATACTGAGATAAAGTTTTAACATGTATGATACTGTGATAAAGTTTTTAACATGTACGATACCGAGATAAAGTTTCTAACATGTACGATACTGAGATAAAGTTTCTAGCATGTACGATACTGAGATAGTTTTTACCATGTACGTTACTGAGATAAAGTTTCTAGCATGTACGATACTGAGATAGTTTTTACCTTGTACGTTACTGAGATAAAGTTTTATCGTGTACAATACCGAGATAAAGTTTCTAACATGTACGATACTGAGATAAAGTTTCTATCATGTGCGATACTGAGATAAAGTTTTTAACATGTACGATACTGAGATAAAGTTTTAACGTGTACGATACAGAGATAAAGTTTCTAACATGTACGATACTGAGATAAAGTTTCTAACATGTACGATACAGAGATAAAGTTTCTAACAAGTACGATACTCAGATAAAGTTTTCACATGTATGATACTGAGATAAAGTTTCTAACATGTACGATACTGAGATAAAGTTTCTAACATGTACGATACTCAGATAAAGTTTTCACATGTACGATACTGAGATAAAGTTTCTAACATGTACGATACTGAGATAAAGTTTTAACATGTCGATACCGAGATAAAGTTTTAACATGTACGAAATTGAGATAAAGTTTTTACATGTACGATAGTAAGAAATTTTTTTTAACATGTACGATGCTAAGATAAAGTTTTAACATGTATGATACTGAGGTAAAGTTTTTAACATGTACGATACTGAACTAAAGTTTTATCATGTATGATACCGAGTACGATACTGAGAAAGTTTTTAACTTGTAGGATACTGAGATAAAGTTTTTAATGTACAATACTGAGATAAAGTTTTTAACTTGTACAATACTGAGATAAAGTTTTATCATGTATGATACTGAGATAAAGTTTTTAACATGTACGATGCCGAGATAAAGTTTTACCATGTTTGATACTGGGATAAAGTTTTAACATGTACGATACTGAGAAAGTTTTAACACGTACGATACTGAGATAAAGTTTTAACGTGTACAATACTGAGAACGTTTCTAACATGTACGATACTGAGATAAAGTTTCTACCATGTACGATACAGAGATAAAGTTTTAACATGTACAATACCGAGATAAAGTTTTAACAAGTACGATACCGAGATAAAGTTTTAACAAGTACGATACCGAGATAAAGTTTTAACATGTATGATACTGAGAAAGTTTCTAACGTGTACGATACTGAGATAAAGTTTTAACAAGTACAATACTGAGATAAAGTTTTTACAAGTACGATACTGACATAAAGTTTTTAACATGTTTGATACTGAGATAAAGTTTTAACAAGTACGATACCGAGATAAAGTTTTAACATGTACAATACCGAGATAAAGTTTTAACAAGTACGATACCGAGATAAAGTTTTAACAAGTACGATACCGAGATAAAGTTTTAACATGTATGATACTGAGAAAGTTTCTAACGTGTACGATACAGAGATAAAGTTTTAACAAGTACAATACTGAGATAAAGTTTTTACAAGTACGATACTGACATAAAGTTTTTAACATGTTTGATACTGAGATAAAGTTTCTAGCATGTACGATACTGAGAAAGTTTTAACACGTACGATACTCAGAGATAAAGTTTTAACGTGTACGATACTGAGTTGAAATTAATGTCGAACATGTGTAACTTTGATTTAATCTCAGTGTTAGCTTCACTCTGACCTTCTGGTCTGTTAAGCTCCAGTGTTTAATGTCTTCAGCTTTCATATCTTCACAGTCCTCTCTGTGGATATTTTTATAACATCTTTGATGATATTTATTGGATATTTTTATAACAATTTTGATGATATTTATTGTGTTCACCTACAGATTCTCAGTAGCTGTCACCTGTGATACGTGTCTTCTCCTCGTCGCTGCATTTCAGAATGTTTACACCTGATGTTTTTCATGCCCTGCAGTGTTCAGGTAGCTTTGTGGCTGTATTCATGACGTCTTTTTTATTCATCAGATGTAATTTAATATTATTATATGTGTATATTTTTCTCATTGCTGTCACGTGACTGTCAGGTGATCAGGTAAAGCCTACCGAGGCAGGTGCACCTACCTGGTGGCAGCACCTGAAACGTCACCTTTTTGTTGGTGAATATACCAATCTGGAAGCTACAGCTGGTGTGCGTCTCCATCTCTCCTCCATCATCTCTCCTTCCCTCCTTCCCTCCTTCCTACCGCCTCCTTCAGCGGGTGCAGGGTTGTTCGCGCGCAGCAGCTGGCAGCAGAAACATCTCGTATCAGCTGCGATGCTCCGTTAGCGTCTGCACGTCCCGTCTGCCTCGCCCTCTTCCCATAACGCTTCAAGTTTCTTGGCCCGTGTTTCTGCTCCAGAAAATTATTTACTAGCAGACATGACTTTTTATCTTTAGCCCCCACGTGAACCAGCCTCAGCCTCTGTTGTTTCTTGCTATCAACACCAACGTTGCCTCTGTGATGTCATATTTTACTCTGCATACCGCTGTCAAATCTTTATCTCTCTATACTCTGTCTTTTCCAGGAGAAGGAGAAGAAGTACATGCTTCCTCTGGACAACTTAAAGCTCAGAGATGTGGAAAAGGGCTTCATGTCCAGCAAATTTGTTTTTGCTATCTTCAACACCGAGTCAAGGTTTGTGTGCGTGACCGTGCGCTTCCACGTTTGTGTGTGTTGGGTGAGTCAGAGAGGGGGAGTTCAGCTCTTGTCACCTGCCCGCTGAGGGTTGGTGATATTTTACAAGGGTGGACATTTCAGTGGAGGAAGGGAGGGGGTGTCAGAGCGGTGTTTGCCCCTCCTCTGACCTCTCTCCTTCAACTTTGCCATCTGAACCAGGAGGATATCCAGCGGGCATGTGCCAGGCTCGCGAGGGCAGGGCGGTGTTTGGATCTGCGTGTGTGTGAAACAGAGAGAACAAGCGTGTTTAGGAGCTGGAGGTGGCCCAGAGCTTGGATGCTCGTACCGAGCATGTGGGCTTTGTTTATAAGTGCGCGCACAAACCGGGCTTGTGAGTGCATTTCTGTGATTTCACATGCGAGAGTGCGCGCAGACCGCAGCATACCGACGGCAGGCTCATTAAGCAGCTAATCAAAGCCAGAGAGCTTGGATCACAGATGAGGCTGCTCTTGTTTGGAAAGAATTGCTCGACTCACCACAAAAAGGAGGAGGAGAGAAGAAGTGGAAGAGTTGAGAGGAGAAAGAGAGCGGCAGAGAGTATCGGAGCCATCGGCCAGGAATGTGTCAAAGCCAGTTCTGCGGCGCCCCCCCTCCCTTTTTCCTGCACCCTCTCTGTTTCTCTTTCAGTGTTTGTGTGAGGGGAGGGGGCAGACGTTGCCGCGGCGTCGTCCCTGCCTGACAGTAATCAAAAACCTCAGGAAACGCTTCACGTCTGCAGAAATTCCTCAGGATGAGAGAAAAAGCTCGCGCGGGCCGAAGCCGAGCAGCGGACCAACGTCTCGATGTTGATCTTGGTGATAAATCAGCTCAGAGAACACTTTTACTGTGTGTTCAGTGGCGTGTACGGATGTCAGCGTAATAGCTCTGGAGTATTGTCATGGTTGGCCCGGTTCCCCGTCCGCGAGCCGCCACGCCCGGACTCGTTAGCCCTGGTCATCCTAACCCAGTCATGAGCAGACAAACTGAGTTTTCTATTCACCCCGCGCGTATCTGCACTGTGAAAACTCAAACCTTACCAAGTAAATCTTTCTGATTTCTAGTTAAAATATCTCATCACACTCAAAATAAGACAAAATTACCTAAAGAGAAACATTTCAGTGAGATATAGGAACTTGTTTTAAAGCAACCTTTATCAATGTTGCATTCTTACACTATTTTTCTAACAGGGTAAAATGCTATGAATGAGGTAATGTAACTCTGAAATACAAGACAGATCCACCATTAATCAAAATAAAATATTATTCCAGTCTCTAAATAGCCTATTCAATGAAAACTCCAGCCAATCCTTGAAGAGGGGTGCACCCCTAGGATTGGCCGAGGGACCTGCCTGTCAGACCTTTGATTCTGCATTGGGAGGCGGAGGGAATGAGGGGGTGTGTCTTAGAAGTGAGGCGGGACTGTTTATATTCAAATAATCTTGCTGTGCTTTCTGAAATGCAAGATCGGTAAGGGTTGCTTTAAAGGTACAGTATGTAAATATTACTGACATCTAGTGGTGAAGATGGGTATTTTAAAGAAAAGATGTTTTCGTTCAAATGACTTCATATTTCAGCACTGTTGTGAATGTACGGTGGCCGTAAGTGGCCAAAGTTCTCCCAGACATAAAGATGTTCTCATCTGTGAGTGGATGCAGTGGTCTCAGGTGTGAATATGAATAACTTCATTTTATGTCTTTTAAGGCATTTTATCCCAAACAGTCTGTAACTCCCATTAAACAAAGCTGGTACAACAGTTTGAAAGTTCAGAGGGTTCTCACTTCACACTCATTGTTTTGTCCATTCAGGGATACCGTAGTAAAAATGACAGCATAAATATGGCAGCCTCCATATGTGCACTCCCCAACAAGTAGATATAAATGACACATTCTAAGAAAATAAACACATAAGTTATTCTAGTGCAGCAATTACACATATATAGAAACAGTTTTGAATTATGTATCACATTTTTCTGTCATGGACCTTTGATTTTTTACACACTGTACCTTTAAGGCAATCTTATCAAGAAAAGTTTTGCTTGCTCTGTTGGCAGAGTTTTTTGCTTATTACAAGCAAAATAAATCTTTTTTTTTACTTATTTTAAGAATGGCTACGACTTTTTTTTTTTTGGTTGTTTTGCTTGTAATAAGCAAAAAATTCTGCTTGAAATAAGATGCATTTGTCTTAAAACAAGTTCCTATATCTCACTGAAATGTTTCTCTTTTGGTAATTTTGTCTTATTTTGAGTGTGATGAGATATTTTGACTGGAAATGATGAAAATAAACTTGGTAAGATTTGAGTTTTTTGGCAGTGTGTCTGTAGCCCCGTCTATCTGCCCGCTCTCTCTATCGCTGCGATTTCTCACACAAAGCTTTCACATATTTGAGGTTAATTGCTGTGTTCTGAATGTGAAAAGAGAACAACAAAACAACTAAGTGATTAAAGAGAAATGTTTAACAGATGGGCGACAGGCTCCTCCAGACCCTGCGCTCATGTCTTTCTTTGCCGAGCGTGTGGATATGACATGGCTGAAGAGGGATGTGAGCGCTGAGACAAAGAGGAAGACGAGCTCTAAGTAACTGAAAAATCACTGAAGGGGGAATTTCAGGAAGGGAAGTAAATGGTTATTTTTGTATGAGCATGTGAGCTCTCTTTTAGTCTGGATCTGCTTCACCATTAAAGGCACACAACAGAAACTTTTAGCCGTTTTCTCAGTGACCCCCTATCGACGGCTTACCTTCATCATCTTCATCATATCTGTACTGTGACAGTTTTATCTCGTTCTGTCTCTTCCTCTCTTTCTTCTCCTCTCTTCCTCCGGTAATGTTTCCTTGTGTTTCTTTGCTGAATCCGACATGGTGCGTTCAAACACCCGCTGTGTTCATGTCTGGTTCATATCTGTTTTCTTGTAAGTGACGTGGTGCGTAACCAAAAGTCGGTTGCAACGTCACGGCCGCGTCCCGGATACACAAGTTACATAGTGCATTTTCTGAGCCTCGGGACGCCGCTTCGAAAATTTGCATAATGAATGTTGGTGTGGCATCAGAACGAGTCAGAAAGGCAGATTTTTATGGTTTAAAAGTTACGTTGTGTGTCTTTAAAGGAGTAGTACACCCACAGAGTGATGGTCCTTCATCTCCTCCTCATCCTCATGCTGAGCAAGACACTGGAGCACTTTTCTAATATCTCAAATGCAGCCGGAGTTCACCGGCAACTGAACCAAAAAGGTCCATAAAAGTCCACAAAAACTCGTCAGTATTCCTCCAACTGCTCGTCCAATGTAATCTAAGTGTCCTGAGTGGGTAGCGTCCAGAATTTACTGGAAACTACGTCATTTAGTAGATTTTTAGAGCCTAAACAGTAGAACATGTAGCTGCTACAAAGCAGCTACACTATAGAAGCCACAAATATCAGCAGGTTGTATCGGCTGAGGCTGATGAGAAAAGATTGGTATCTGTATCAGCCCTAAAAAAAATCTGTATCTGTTCCCCACGTATTCAGTATCTGAAAACGAAGCACTGGGACTCGGGACAGTCTGACAGCAGCTCAAGTGTCTTCTTGTTAATAACTTTGGGATTTTGGGTAGTTTTTCTCACCCAGATGTTTGAGTAGGGCTGGGTAATGTTCAGAAACTCGCAATTCAAATCAATTTAGGTACTTTAGGTTGCGATTGGATTCACTATTGATTCAATCAGATATTGATTTAATGCTTCAGTGCTGATTCAGTAAGAAGTAGAAATAGAAAGAGAAACGGACATTATTGTCCTGCAAAATGGAGATCCCGGTCTGTCAGCAGCAACAGATACAAAGGTTCACACAAGAAGGTCTTAAAGTGTTAAAAACCATAATTGAAAAAAGAATAATAATAATAATAATGATAATATACTGTACAAGACCATTATAGAGTACTGTGCAGTTATTAGAAATACAGTCGTCCTCAAAATTATTTATACCCTCCAATTAAAGAAAAAGCTACATTCACAATAATTATCCAAATAAAAAGAAACTAATGATAAATTAACTTCACTAAGTCATAGTTTGATTAAATAAATCATGCTTTGAATTGTGTTTGAAAAGAGTATTTTTTAAAAAAACTGTCACAGACACATTAGAGCATCTTTCCCATGAACATGAACCAACATACCTGTCAACAGGTGCAGACGTCTGATTGGACGTTACAGAAACAGCTGATTGCAGTGATTGAATCAAATGTTGGTCAACAACATTTTAGCTTTAAAACCCCATCATGCTTATTTACTTGTTTGAACTTTTGTATGTTTCTTTTTTTTTTAATATTTCTGTTGAACTACAATTCAAAACCAATGTCATGATTTTCATAAAGTTTTTATTTATTATAATTTTTGTCAGTTTAAACTTATTTCACTGACTGTTCATTTGTCTGGCTTCTTTGTTGCAACAGAGCCTTTATATTAGCCAATCAGGAAGAGATCAGGGCGGGTCTTTGCACAGCCGTCACCTGTGCGGTTGAAGTTTGGACCAGTTTGCGTCCTCTTTACCTTTCGGTACCGATGATAGACGCAGGTAACGATGGCCAAAAGTTGTTCAGTCTGTCTTTGTTGAGAATATCTTTGTAAATGTAGCGGTATCTGTGTTTTTGAAAGCGTGGCTGTGAAACAGGCATTAAAGTGGAAGTTCAGGATTTTTGACAAAGGGCCTCACTTTCAAGTGAGCCAGGATCCTACTCATCACTGGAGACAGTTTCAACATATTTCATCCTGTTATTCTAGTTCCAGGAGGTCGCTGATGCTAATGCTAGTGTAAGTCAATAGGAATCTGCTAGCCTGTCATTAAAAACAATCTTATCCACCCCACAGAACATCGGAGGAAATCATTTATAACTTCAGACTATCTGTGTAAATGCTGTGTTAATAGAATAATGTTGTAAACAAAACTAACCTGCCTTTCGTTGCATTTTGATTGTAAGACACTTTGCAAAATTTAACTTCCTGTATTTGGCGGTGGAGTGATATTATCTGCTGCTACGTGCATGAAGGCATCTGATTACACGAATATCCAGTCAGAACTACTGCCACGTCTGAAAGGCATGAGGATACGTTGGATTTTGAAGACAATTTTGAACTTTTTTCATCAAACTAACGGTCACCGTATCTCTATGAACCGAAATACACTGACAAAGTTAGTAACACGACCATCAGGAAGCAAAGTGGCCCACATCATTCTGCAGTTGGTAAGAAACTGGCTCTTCAATATGTAATGCAAAATTTGTCATACAAGGCTAGTTTTACTAGTTAACACACAAGTTTACTAGTTTAACACGTGTGCCTTGGATGTTCTGTGGAGTGGAGAAGATTGTTATTAATGACAGGCTAGCAGATTCCTATTGACTCACACTAGCATTAGCATTAGCAGCCTCCTGAAACGAGAATAATGGAATGAAATATGCTGAAACTGTCTTCAGTGATGAGTAGGATCCTGGCTCACTTATAAATGAGGCCCTATGTAAAAAAATTCTGAACTTCCCCTTTAAATCCTCTTCTAAGTGGTCTTGAAAAGTCTTAAAGGCCTCCTTCCACTGAAAACCCATTTAACTTGCTCCTTCTGAAATACGGAGGGTTTCCCCTTGTTTACTTACACATGCTGACTTGCTAGCGTTGCGTTCCCCCCAGTCGGCTGTGCTTCCTCATCACAGAAACAATACGAAGAAAAGAGCGAATCGGGAACAGCCTCGCACTTCTACGTCACATTGCAAATAGCGTATCCCACGTGGGGTTTCTATCTGTCCATTGGAAGGCAGGTAACCCTCCACTACACACTAGAAGTAAAGACGGCACGAATGTAACTTCGGAGTTGAGAAGCTAATTAGCTAACTGTTTGTTAGCATGACGGAACAAACTTGTTTGTCGGCTCTATTTCCTGTCTGTAGCGAAATAAGAGCGGAGGGCGGAGCTTCCTTCATACACTGATGGCAGGCAGCCAATCAGACGGAAATTCATGAGAAGGACCCGGAAAAGCTGCCGTTGGACCACAAGCCTCGCTTCTAGTATACAAATACAGCTGGATACTAAGCAACCAGAAGGTTTTTTTAAACAGAAACGATGCAGAATGCATTCAATAATAATGGAGAACACAGAAATATTAATGAAATGACCACGGAAGTACAACTTTAAATTTAACCTTTTAGAACGTGTAGGAACCAAAAAGACTGGGTCGGTCAGTTAACCAAACACTGGTATATTTCACATACTTGAAATTCACAAGCAAAAGTTGTTTCACAGCTAGAATCAGTCAGTAGCAGCGAGGGCAGTCTCGCACAGACCGATGGTGTATCGCAGAGGATTGTACGTGATCGTGTGTTTGTAAAGCGTAGAGGATTGTACGTGATTGTGTGTTTGTAAAGCGTAGAGGATTGTACGTGATCGTGTGTTTGTAAAGCGTAGAGGATTGTACGTGATCGTGTGTTTGTAAAGCGTAGAGGATTGTACGTGATCGTGTGTTTGTAAAGCGTAGAGGATTGTACGTGATCGTGTGTTTGTAAAGCGTAGAGGATTGTACGTGATTGTGTGTTTGTAAAGCGTAGAGGATTGTACGTGATTGTGTGTTTGTAAAGCGTAGAGGATTGTACGTGATTGTGTGTTTGTAAAGCGTAGAGGATTGTACGTGATCGTGTGTTTGTAAAGCGTAGAGGATTGTACGTGATTGTGTGTTTGTAAAGCGTAGAGGATTGTACGTGATCGTGTGTTTGTAAAGCGTAGAGGATTGTACGTGATCGTGTGTTTGTAAAGCGTAGAGGATTGTACGTGATCGTGTGTTTGTAAAGCGTAGAGGATTGTACGTGATCGTGTGTTTGTAAAGCGTAGAGGATTGTACGTGATTGTGTGTTTGTAAAGCGTAGAGGATTGTACGTGATCGTGTGTTTGTAAAGCGTAGAGGATTGTACGTGATTGTGTGTTTGTAAAGCGTAGAGGATTGTACGTGATCGTGTGTTTGTAAAGCGTAGAGGATTGTACGTGATTGTGTGTTTGTAAAGCGTAGAGGATTGTACGTGATTGTGTGTTTGTAAAGCGTAGAGGATTGTACGTGATTGTGTGTTTGTAAAGCGTAGAGGATTGTAGTGATTGTGTGTTTGTAAAGCGTAGAGGATTGTACGTGTTGTGTGTTTGTAAAGCGTAGAGGATTGTACGTGATTGTGTGTTTGTAAAGCGTAGAGGATTGTACGTGATTGTGTGTTTGTAAAGCGTAGAGGATTGTACGTGATTGTGTGTTTGTAAAGCGTAGAGGATTGTACGTGATCGTGTGTTTGTAAAGCGTAGAGGA
Source organism: Atherinomorus stipes (assembly GCA_023101725.1). Taxonomy (NCBI): domain Eukaryota; kingdom Metazoa; phylum Chordata; class Actinopteri; order Atheriniformes; family Atherinidae; genus Atherinomorus; species Atherinomorus stipes. The sequence continues at coordinate 13,461 of JALJCO010000377.1, read as the reverse complement.
TTGTACGTGATTGTGTGTTTGTAAAGCGTAGAGGATTGTACGTGATTGTGTGTTTGTAAAGCGTAGAGGATTGTACGTGATTGTGTGTTTGTAAAGCGTAGAGGATTGTACGTGATTGTGTGTTTGTAAAGCGTAGAGGATTGTTTGTGTTTGTACGTGATTGTGTGTTTGTAAAGCGTAGAGGATTGTACGTGATTGTGTGTTTGTAAAGCGTAGAGGATTGTACGTGATCGTGTGTTTGTAAAGCGTAGAGGATTGTTTTTTTTTTAAATTTTACGTGATCGTGTGTTTGTAAAGCGTAGAGGATTGTACGTGATTGTGTGTTTGTAAAGCGTAGAGGATTGTACGTGATTGTGTGTTTGTAAAGCGTAGAGGATTGTACGTGATTGTGTGTTTGTAAAGCGTAGAGGATTGTACGTGATCGTGTGTTTGTAAAGCGTAGAGGATTGTACGTGATCGTGTGTTTGTAAAGCGTAGAGGATTGTACGTGATTGTGTGTTTGTAAAGCGTAGAGGATTGTACGTGATTGTGTGTTTGTAAAGCGTAGAGGATTGTACGTGATCGTGTGTTTGTAAAGCGTAGAGGATTGTACGTGATTGTGTGTTTGTAAAGCGTAGAGGATTGTACGTGATTGTGTGTTTGTAAAGCGTAGAGGATTGTACGTGATTGTGTGTTTGTAAAGCGTAGAGGATTGTACGTGATTGTGTGTTTGTAAAGCGTAGAGGATTGTACGTGATTGTGTGTTTGTAAAGCGTAGAGGATTGTACGTGATTGTGTGTTTGTAAAGCGTAGAGGATTGTACGTGATTGTGTGTTTGTAAAGCGTAGAGGATTGTACGTGATCGTGTGTTTGTAAAGCGTAGAGGATTGTACGTGATCGTGTGTTTGTAAAGCTGTCGTGTGTGTTGCAGGAACGTGTATAAGGACTACCGATGGCTGGAGCTGGCCTGCAGCTCTCAGGAGGAGCTGGACAGCTGGAAGGCATCGCTGCTGCGGGCCGGAGTCTACCCTGAAAAAGTGGGCGTCAGGTTTTAACCCCTCACTCACCCCCACCACCTCCGAGCCTGAAGCGGGGTCACACCTGCCGGCGTCGTACCTCCGTGTCCCACGCACTCACCGCCTTCCCTAACCCCCGGCAGTAACCCTCTCTCTCCATGCTCCCCCTTCTCTCCCCCCTGCCCGAGTCCCCCACCCCTTCCATCCCGCTCTGTCGTTGGCTCTTTAGCCCGCATTCTTGCTCTATGATGTCACTGCAGAGTGTGTGTGTGTGTGTGTGTTCTAGTCTGTTTCTAATCAGCAGCTCCCCCTTCCTCACCCACTCCCCCTTTTCCTTTATTCTTCCCACCCCTCCTTGCCTCCCTCTCTTGTGTTCCAGCCGTTTTCCTCTCCCTCTATCACACACGCTTCTTCTCATCACCGACAGTGTCGATGACATGATCAGACGTGACTGGCAGGGTGGCCAAGGGGGATTAAAGGATAACTGTGGTTGCTTTAAACCTGGACCTTATTTCTGGAATTTATACACTCACCACTAACGCTTCTGCATCACTCTGACTCCTTTGGACTCTATTTAGATCAGTCGTAGATCCACGTATATCCATATAACAGCAGTGAAGGGGTAGAATGAATGGGCCTCTGTATAAGACAATATCTGCAGCAAACTTCATTTCAACTATACACTAAAAAACTCAAATCTTACCAAGTATATTTTTAAAATTTTTAGTCAAAATATCTCATCACACTCAAAATAAGACAAAATTACCTAAAGAGAAACATTTCAGTGAGATATAGAAACTTGTTTTAAGACAAATGCATCTTATTTTAGGAAATCGTAAAAGGAAATTTCACTTGTTCCATTGTCAGAATTTTTCTTTTCTTTTTATTTCTTTTTGCTTATTACAAGCAAAAAAATAATAATCTTTTTTTAAACTTATTTTAAGAGTGGCCAAGATTTTTTTTTTTTTTTTTTTTGTGTTGTAATTAGCAGTTCAGTGTGTCACAAATAATTTCACAAAACTTCACTCTGACCTCACTCACACTGAACACCAGAGCTGGAGACTCAGTTGTAACGTGAACAAACTAAACGGGGGCAGTGTGGTGTCGGCCAATGAGGGCGCTGATGTGAAACGAACATTAGAAACTGGTTGGGGCAGTTCTGGGTGGAGCCTTCGTGGTTGAATTTACATAAGAAACAACGATTTAATTCGGAGTGTCAGACCTGCGGGGGACTACGACGAAAGAGCGATGGTAGAAAATGTAGTTCTGGTGTAATATTTTTATCTGTTTTATTTTCATTAGCTTATAAAGATGTTGACATTCAATTATAAGCAAAGCTGCACCGTGTTTATAGTACATGAAAGTTGATATAAATGAAAAATATAATCTTTTGTTCAGGGGGGCGTCCTTGGTTACTGTACACACATTTTTGACACGGCTGTGACATACGTCCCGTCTTCATGTGTCTTAGGTGGACGGGCAGGGAAACGGGCCGGAGAGCTTCACAGACCCCCAGCTGGAGCGCCAGGTGGAGATCATCTGTAACCTGGTGGACTCCTACATGAGCATCATCCATAAGAGCGTCAGGGATCTGATGCCAAAGACCATCATGCACCTCATGATAAACAGCGTAAGCTTTCACACCAAGCGTGGACCACTGTCCTCTCTCCTTCAGCCTCTCTGTCCTCTTTCACTGGCTTCCCTGAGTACTCGCAGTATCTGCCGCGGTATCTGCAGCGGTATCTGCTGGGGTATCTGCTGCAGTATCTGCTGCGGTGTCTGCTGCGGTATCTGCTGCGGTATCTGCAGCTGTATCTGCTGCGGTATCTGCTGCTGTATCTGCTGCGGTATCTGCTGCAGTATCTGCTGCGGTGTCTGCTGCGGTATCTGCTGCGGTATCTGCAGCTGTATCTGCTGCGGTATCTGCTGCTGTATCTGCAGCTGTATCTGCTGCGGTATCTGCTGCTGTATCTGCTGCGGTGTCTGCTGCGGTATCTGCTGCTGTATCTGCAGCGGTATCTGCTGCAGTATCTGCTGCGGTATCTGCAGCGGTATCTGCTGCGGTGTCTGCTGCGGTATCTGCTGCTGTATCTGCAGCGGTGTCTGCTGCGGTATCTGCTGCTGTATCTGCAGCGGTGTCTGCTGCGGTATCTGCTGCGGTATCTGCTGCTGTATCTGCTGCTGTATCTGCTGCTGTATCTGCTGCGGTATCTGCTGTGGTATCTGCTGCGGTATCTGCTGCGGTATCTGCTGCGGTATCTGCTGCGGTATCTGCTGCTGTATCTGCTGCGGTATCTGCTGCAGTATCTGCAGCGGTATCTGCTGCTGTATCTGCTGCGGTATCTGCTGCGGTGTCTGCAGCGGTATCTGCAGCGGTATCTGCTGCTGTATCTGCTGCGGTATCTGCTGCTGTATCTGCTGCTGTATCTGCTGCGGTATCTGCTGCTGTATCTGCTGCTGTATCTGCTGCTGTATCTGCTGCTGTATCTGCTGCTGTATCTGCTGCGGTGTCTGCTGCTGTATCTGCTGCTGTATCTGCTGCAGTATCTGCTGCGGTATCTGCTGCTGTATCTGCTGCGGTGTCTGCTGTGGTATCTGCTGCTGTATCTGCTGCAGTATCTGCTGCGGTATCTGCTGCTGTATCTGCAGCGGTATCTGCAGCGGTATCTGCTGCTGTATCTGCCGCGGTATCTGTAGCGGTATCTGCTGCGGTATCTGCTGCGGTGTCTGCAGCGGTATCTGCTGCTGTATTTGCTGCGGTATCTGCTGCTGTATCTGCTGCGGTATCTGCTGCTGTATCTGCTGCGGTGTCTGCTGCGGTGTCTGCTGCGGTATCTGCTGCTGTATCTGCTGCGGTATCTGCTGCGGTATCTGCTGCTGTATCTGCTGCGGTGTCTGCTGCGGTATCTGCTGCGGTGTCTGCTGCAGTGTCTGCAGCTCTATCTGCAGCGGTATCTGCAGCGGTATCTGCAGCGGTATCTGCTGCGGTGTCTGCTGCGGTATCTGCTGTGGTATCTGCTGCGGTATCTGCTGTAGTATCTGCTGCGGTATCTGCTGCGGTATCTGCTGCTGTATCTGCTGCGGTATCTGCTGCTGTATCTGCTGCTGTATCTGCTGCAGTATCTGCTGTGGTATCTGCAGCTGTATCTGCTGTAGTATCTGCTGCGGTATCTGCTGCGGTGTCTGCTGCGGTATCTGCAGCGGTATCTGCTGCTGTATCTGCTGCGGTATCTGCTGCTGTATCTGCTGCTGTATCTGCTGCGGTATCTGCTGCTGTATCTGCTGCTGTATCTGCTGCGGTATCTGCTGCTGTATCTGCTGCTGTATCTGCTGCGGTGTCTGCTGCTGTATCTGCTGCTGTATCTGCTGCTGTATCTGCTGCAGTATCTGCTGCGGTATCTGCTGCTGTATCTGCTGCGGTGTCTGCTGTGGTATCTGCTGCTGTATCTGCTGCAGTATCTGCTGCGGTATCTGCTGCTGTATCTGCAGCGGTATCTGCAGCGGTATCTGCTGCTGTATCTGCCGCGGTATCTGTAGTATCTGCTGCGGTATCTGCTGCGGTGTCTGCAGCGGTATCTGCTGCTGTATTTGCTGCGGTATCTGCTGCTGTATCTGCTGCGGTATCTGCTGCTGTATCTGCTGCGGTGTCTGCTGCGGTGTCTGCTGCGGTATCTGCTGCTGTATCTGCTGCGGTATCTGCTGCGGTATCTGCTGCTGTATCTGCTGCGGTGTCTGCTGCGGTATCTGCTGCGGTGTCTGCTGCAGTGTCTGCAGCTCTATCTGCAGCGGTATCTGCAGCGGTATCTGCAGCGGTATCTGCTGCGGTGTCTGCTGCGGTATCTGCTGCGGTGTCTGCAGCTCTATCTGCAGCGGTATCTGCAGCGGTATCTGCTGCGGTATCTGCCGCTGTATCTGCAGCGGTATCTGCCGCTGTATCTGCCGCTGTATCTGCTGCGGTATCTGCTGCGGTGTCTGCAGCTCTATCTGCAGCGGTATCTGCAGCGGTATCTGCCGCTGTATCTGCTGCGGTATCTGCTGCGGTGTCTGCAGCGGTATCTGCTGCTGTATTTGCTGCGGTGTCTGCAGCTCTATCTGCAGCGGTATCTGCAGCGGTATCTGCTGTTGTATCTGCTGCGGTATCTGCAGCTCTATCTGCAGCGGTATCTGCTGTTGTATCTGCTGCGGTGTCTGCAGCGGTATCTTCTGCTGTATTTGCTGCGGTATCTGCTGCGGTATCTGCAGCGATATCTGCAGCGGTATCTGCTGCGGTATCTGCTGCGGTATCTGCTGCAGTATCTGCTGCTGTGTCTGCTGCAGTATCTGCAGCGGTATCTGCTGCGGTATCTGCCGCGGTATCTGCCGCGGTATCTGCCGCGGTATCTGCTGCGGTATCTGCTGCTGTGTCTGCTGCAGTATCTGCAGCGGTATCTGCTGCGGTATCTGCTGCAGTATCTGCTGCTGTGTCTGCTGCAGTATCTGCTGCGGTATCTGCTGCGGTATCTGCTGCTGTGTCTGCTGCAGTATCTGCAGCGGTATCTGCTGCGGTATCTGCTGCAGTATCTGCTGCGGTGTCTGCTGCGGTATCTGCTGCGGTATCTGCCGCGGTATCTGCTGCGGTATCTGCTGCGGTATCTGCTGCGGTATCTGCTGCGGTATCTGCTGCTGTATCTGCTGCAGTATCTGCTGCTGTGTCTGCTGCAGTATCTGCAGCGGTATCTGCAGCGGTATCTGCTGCAGTATCTGCTGCTGTATCTGCTGCGGTGTCTGCAGCGGTATCTGCAGCGGTATCTGCTGCGGTATCTGCAGCTCTATCTGCTGCGGTGTCTGCTGCGGTATCTGCAGCTCTATCTGCAGCGGTATCTGCAGCGGTATCTGCAGCGGTATCTGCTGCGGTGTCTGCTGCAGTATCTGCAGCGGTATCTGCTGCGGTATCTGCCGCGGTATCTGCTGCAGTATCTGCTGCGGTATCTGAAGTGAATGTGTTTGCCTGTTTTCTTCTGTCAAACACGCACGTTTCACGGTTAAAATCTTTCCAGCACACCCAACTATAATTGGAGAAAAGAGGGAGAGTAAAAAAAGAAAACTCAAATCTTTCAGGAGTAAAGTGACTGCTGAGATTGTTGCATGCGTGTAGTTGGAGTTATGGCAGCAGTGTGAAACCCCTCTGCGCAGGTGAAGGAGTTCATCAGCTCGGAGCTCCTGGCTCAGCTTTACGCTCTGGGGGAATGCTCAGCGCTGATGGATGAGTCACCGGAGCAGCAGCAGCACCGGGAGGAGGTGCTCCGCAAGCACGCCGCCCTGAAGGAGGCGCTGGCCGTGGTGGCTGAGATCTCCACGTCTACCTGCACCACCCCGCTTCCTCCACCAGTGGACTCCTCCTGGATACAGGCCACAAGGTAGAAACGGACCAACACAAGTGTGAGGACTGAAACGTAGATGAAACAGAATGCAATGATGAGCAGAAGTCTGAGAGACGGCGTGGCAGGCTGTGCTGATGCCACGTCTTCTCCCCGTTAACCTGCAGCCTGCCGACATCCGGGAGGGAGGCTAGTTGTCCCATTGCTGTTTTATGTTGCTCGTTGCTGCCGCTCAGCAGTCCCGGCGCTGCTCTGGTCTGCAGGCAGGCCAGTTCAGCACCTGGACTCCTCCATGAAGCCGTGCACGATGTGGTTTGTCATCCTTCTGCTGAGATGTGCAAGGCCTTTCCAGGAAACACATCCTCCAGATCACCGTCCCAAACTGGGGTCGCAGGATGATTTCAACGATTTCAGAGGGTCGCCAGATCAAAAAAAAAGAAATACAGCCTGCATTTATCAACTTAGGTGAATTTAGGGCTATCAAGATTAACCCTTTTTGCAAAGAGATTAATCTGTGAAATTAATACATTTATTTCTTAATTATTGCATAAATAACTGGTTATTGCTAATACCATGATTAAAAACCTGAATTTGGCATTACCTCAGGGAGAGAAGCTGATTTTTGGCATGTAGTTCTCAAAATTATTCATATCCTCCAGTTGAAGCAGAACTCAGTAACATTTTTACCTTCATAAATGCTTTTCAGATTCCCTGTGGGCCTAAAAGTGTTAACGAAGCCATTCGATGCCCCTAAACACCGGCTCCTGGCTCTAAAACCAACTTTTTGTGAAGAACCGGTGCATGTTGCTTGTGCTGTCTGGGCGCCAGGTGGGGCAACTCAGAGTATGAACTTTACAATAATGAAAGGAGACCAGAAGGGGGCCGAGCTGAAGTTACTGAGGTCTGCTTTAAAGAAAAGGATAAATGCACAACATTAATTCAAATAACGAGAAACTAAAAAAGTCATAATACATAAAAATTTACAAAATTATGATTTAGTGAGGTAAATTGTTGCTTTTGATTGGTAGGTGAAAACAATCATTTTTAAAAAAACAAACAAACAAAATTGTCCCAGACACATTAAAGGGGAAGTTCAGGATTTTGACCTAGAGCCTTATTTTGGAGTCAGCCAGGGTCCTACTGATCACTGGACACGGTTTCATCTGATTTCATCTCATAGTCTTGTTAGCGGTGGTCCCCGATGCTAATGCTAGCATAAGTCAATAGGAATCTGCTAGCCTGTCATTAATAACAGTTGTATCCACTCCACAGAACACCCGAGGCAAATCAGTTATAACACAACACTATCTGTGGAAATGCGTGTTAACAAAATAATGTTCTAAAGAAAACTTACCAGCATCACAAATTACACGTAACATTTTAAGGAACTAGTTTCTCACCAGCAGCGGAATGATACATTGCTTCCGGGTGGTAAGACGGGAGAGTGATGCGGTTCTAAACAGAAGCCCCACAGTCATTTTCAATGATCTGACAATTTCGTCGACAACTTTAAGGGATCAAAATCACAGAAACAGAAATTTAATTCCACCAAAAGATGTGAAGGGAAACTAAACCATACACTATATTCACGTTTTTTTAATATACATCTGTTGCTATTTTAATCTCATTCCAGCATTCATCACTTCTCCATCTGTTCGTATTTTTTATGAAGAATGGAAGTTATTATTTCTGGACATTATTTCCCTAAATCCAGCAGATTCAGTGGCGATCCGGAAGTTTTCCTTTCTGCACATGTGCAGATGAGCTGACGTGATGGATCGTGCTTCCTGAACAGATGGCGCAGTGACCGGGTGGAAGGAGAAATGAAAATGGCTGAAGTGGCCAACACGTATCGCCTTTGTGTACGTACGTGCATCAAATCCCTGCCCTCTCCCTCCACCCGGGTTCAGCTGCCGTAGGGGGACGTCATCGCCAAGCGTAGGCCCCCCGAGCCCATCTGGACACATCTGGTACCCACACCGGCCCTATTTTGGTGTGAAAAGATGAATTTCGGCATTTAGGTGGTTTTTCCACGGCTGTTAAAGGAATATTACACCCACAGAATGATGTTCCTTCATCTTCTCCTCATCCTCATGCTGAGCAAGACTCTGGAGCAGCCGGAGATCAGACAGGTTTTCGTTTTCCCCCAACTTTCATATAATGGAGTTCACCGATGCTCGAGCCAAAAAACTCCATAAAAGTCCACAAAAACTTGTCAATATTCCTCCATACTGCTCGTCCAATGTAATCCAAGTGTCCTGAGTGGGTAGCGTCCAGAATTTACTGGAAAATGCATCAGTTAGGAGATTTTTATAGACTAAACAGTAGAACATGTAGCTGCTGCAATGCGCGTCCATGAGAGTTCACGACACTACGGAAGCCGCGGCAGACGAGATCGCGCGTTCTCTCTTTCTTTCTTTCTTTGTTTTAAATCAACATCAACCCCTCTTGTGTTTGTCCACAGCAAAGTCGCTCTTAGCACAATGTAAACAGCAAATTTCTTCTTCTACGCTTGTATTATCGGCAGAGTTGGCGCTGAACGCCGCAGCTTCCGTAGTGTCGTGAACGCACATGAACGTGCAAATATAAACTGCAATGTTCTACTGTTTAGTCTATAAAAATCTGCTAAATGATGATTTCCAGTAAATTCTGGATGCTACCCACTCAGGACACTTGGATTCCATTGGACGAGCAGTATGGAGGAATATTGACACGTTTTTGTGGACTTTTATGGACCTTTTTGGTTCAGTTGTCGCTGAACTCCATTATGTGAAAGTTGGGGGAAACAAGAACCCCCCCCAGATCTCCTGCTGCATTTGAGATATTTAAAAGTGCTCCAGAGTCTTGCTCAGCATGAGGATGAGGAGAAGATGAAGGACCATCATGCTGTGGGTGGACTTTCCCTTTAACATAATCCAGCAAAATCCACTTCATCCTCCTTATTTATGAAGATTCGGACAGTTTCCAGCCTCACATGAAGAGGACGGACACAGGAGGACCCGTTAGATGGATCACACAGTTATACACTTAGTCACTGAAGGGGGGGCAGCAAACGTGTGTTATGTTGGGGTGGGGGCTCAGAGCTGGGAGCCTGTGCTGTAGATGGAGGCATTCAGGTGAGCTGCTCACTACTGGATTCACGGTTTCCTGCACCCCCCCACCGGAGATGCAGGCTTCTGAAGCAGGTGCTGGTGAGAGGCTGGATCATCAGGATGTCAACCACATCCCACAATTATCTCCATCATTTGTAGACAGTTTAGATATCTGCCTGTTTTGGGAGGCTGCACCCCAACTCTGCTTTTTCGTCTCCATGAAGTTGCTCATCTGCTGCGACTCGGCCTCATTGTTGCATCAACTGTTTCTTCTCGCAGCAGTTTCTCAGTTTGCTGTTGCTGCCGTCAGATTATCTGCATACATAAATGTGGAGGTGCCACTCATGCATGTGTTCTCGTCCGTCCTGGAACTCCCCCAGACATCCAGTGAGTCGTGGCCACGCTCCACCTGCTCCCCGTGCGACTCCTGCCGGAGCGAAGGCGTCCCCCGCCAGCTCCCAGCCGGCCGCCGGCAGCGTACCGAGGTGACGTCCGGACCTGACCGCGCACACGTGACCTCCCGGTCTGGTGTTCGGCCATGAACACACACACACACACACACACACACACGCCGTCGCCAGCTCCTCACTGAGGCGCAGGGCAGAGCTGATATCTGAGCTGGGTGGGGGTCTGCTGGAAAAATGTGTTTCTCATATTCCCCCCTCCCATCAGCCAGCTTTCTACCGGAGCCAGAAACAACAGGCTTTGTCAAGTTTTCATCTTTACATCCATCCTTCATCCTCCTTTCCCCTCTCTCTCTCTCTCTCTCTCCGTGCATGCATTTGTTTATTCCCTCTCTCCGTCAGCAGCCGTTATTTTTCCTTTTTTCACCCTCTCCTCTCTCTGGTTCCTCCCCTGCTTTTGGCTCGGCTCTGGTTTTTCTCTCTGCCTCATTTCCTCTGTGCTCTCCAACGGTTCCTTCGGTTCTTTCCCCACGTTCAGCTCTGCTTTCCTCTCTACCTCTCCTGCAAACATGCAACACAGCTGCTGCTTTGAGAATCATTTTCAGCTTTTCATTGTTTTAAACATGGAGAAATAGACCTAGAATGAAGAGGTAGATTTAACCCCACCTGGGATTATAAGTGAACTCTTGATCGTGGTGCGTATGAGCACCCTGCTAGATCTTCAAATACTCACACTTCAGCTTTTTGATTTTTTTATTCTTGTTGCTCATTCAGACACTCATGTGCATCCTGATAGTTTTCAGTGCAGTAATCTGTAAATAAAAAATCTGATCATGCTTTAATCCAGACGTCCTTCATTCATTTATGCTACAGGCCTGTTTTTTAGCCGCATGGACGGCTTGCAGAGCTCTGCAGAAGCAGGCCTGCATCCGGATTGATGCATTCAGGGGTCAAATCGGCTCGTAAATCTGGAGAGTTGGTTCTCTAAGTCTCAGTTCTGTTGTTTTCACTTTAGACCTGGCTGCTGCACAAGCAGAGTCACTGATTGTAATTAGAGATGCACCGATCCGGTCCGATACCGATACCTGGGCTGAGCTTATCGGCCAATACTGATCCGGTACTACTGTTGAAAGCGCATACCTTCCAAGGAATCAGGCTTCACATAAACATTTAGCTTTGTTAACAAATTAACACAGATATAAATGTATTTAATATTACTTATTAACAAATAAAGTGTCATTTAGCAGCAAAAAGAAATAACACTGCAAACAGATATTTAAAAATGTATCATTTTAATAAATAAATAGAACTGACTGGTTTGGCCACATTTATCTGATATCCGATCCAGCTAATTACTCAATATCAGAGCCAATATCGCTGATTGTAATGATGAGGGTTCACTTATCGCTGTTTACGTTTTCCTTACACCCCCCACTGCTGATGCAGATCTGATGGAGACGTTTGTGTCTCAGATTCTTTCTGGTGCTATTACATCATATCGAGCCATTAATGAAAACTTGGATGTGCTGTTTCCAGGAGGCAACCCCCTGCGATTCCAAGCGTGAAATGAGTGTTTTTCTGCTGATTGCTGGAGTATCCGTGTGCCCCTGTGATCCTGCAGCTCCAGCTGACTACAGAGACGCCGCCACCTGCATGATGTGGAATCCAGCTGAAGCTTTCCGGGTTCTCGCCGCCTCCTCCGGGAGACGCTGTCTGCAAAACTCACTCCGTCCTGAGCCTGTTTTGTACATAATATGACCGGCCATAAATGCTGGAATGTCAGCAACTGTTTCTCCCAAAATCTGAATTTTGTACAAATAAAAATATGGGTTAAGATTGCTCTCCTTCATGAGAGCACACGTGCACTGTTTTTACTGTTAATAAAACAGCTGGTTTATTTTTGATCATGTCCAGATTTCTCTTTATTTAAAGTAAAAATGTTATTAAGGTAGGTAGGTAACTTTATTAATACCCAAAAGTAGATGTTTTGCACTAATTATAGAAAGTAGGCCATCTGTAGTACAAAGCAGGGCAATAGTAAACGATAAAAAACACACAAATGGCAAAAACAGTAGGTACTCATCTAAAGCTTGGAGACAAACCTGGATAAATGCACAGAGAGCCTCTAAAGAGTCAAACACTCGCTGAATGTAAAAAGCCTGAATACAATTAACCACACATGGCATACCGTATTTTCTGGACCATAAAATGCATCATGAACAGGAAAAAAAGCATATAAGTCTCACTGGACTATAAGTCGTATTTATTTATTTAAAATATGCTGATTTTCAGATTTTTCATATCCTACTTGTTACTGTTAAAGATGAGCCAATCAGTCCAACTCCAGAGTTAATGCCTGTAAATGATCATAACTAAGAAGAATAAACATGTTTTTTGAGGATTTGTTCCACCGCACAGACAGATGTCCAAAATGAACTCCTCTCACTGAGATGAGGCTGTTTGGGGAGCAGAATATAGTCACGTTAGACGGTTATATTTACTCCTTTGATCATGTCAGTCAATATCAGTTTATACTTAAAAATATGTGAAATTGTATATACTTTTATACATAAGTCGCACAAGCTGCCAAACTATGAAAAAAAGTGACTTATAGTCCAGAAAATACGGTAAGCTGATTGAATAAGGACAAGATGAATTGAGCTATCATACGTCAGCCATGATTATATCACAAAGAAAGCAAAGATTAAAGTGCCTACAGGTTTGTTCCACTTGGAAACAACTAACAGTGACGGTTATGATACTCGTGATGATCACTTCTAGCTGGTTTTCCTTTTTTTAATTTTATCAGATGAGGTTTTCATTGAGAACTTTCATTTATTTACCCATTTTTCTTTCTTTCTTTGGAAAAAAAAAACAACGTAGAACAATAAAATCCTGAAAGGGAAAATGATACAAGAGTAAAGAATGAAAAAGAAAAAGTAGTTATGTTTGTCTTTTCATACGCTTTCAAATTCTCTCTCTGAATGAGTTTAAAAGAAATTTCCTTGACTTAGTTGATATTCTAACAAACAAAAACTGGTCTTTACCTAGAACTTCACTGGTCCAAGTTACCACTGTATACTTCTAAGTACTTCTATAAGCTGTTCTATAGTGGCTTAGTTGTGTTTATTCATTCTTAAGGCCAAACAAACAAGACAATCTAAAACCTGCAGAAAAAAGAAAATCTTATTCTAATTCTTAGTTTTCTGCATAATTTCTCCATGGCATGTGCTGCCATACCCTCAATGCAACGATTCTTCACATGGGTGACATTTGTCCATAAGAAGAAGTAAAAAAACAAACAAATGTGATGTTAAATGGACAGAAAAGCTGAAAACACATCGATTAAACTTGGGATTTGTCCCAAAGAAAGTTTTGGTGTGTGTAAGTGGGACCACCAGGCCAAACCCTCGGGTATGATCTCCTGCAGGTGAGTCATTTTGATCGTCACAGCTCGTGACGTCATCTACCACGGCTACAGACGAACCGTTGTGTGCAGGTCGGGCTCCGACCATGAAGCCACGAGCCGAACCCGGGCGGAGATGGAGGGGAGGGGGCGACACCCAGCGGCCGCGGAGCACCGCTGCCAGCCGCTCAGTTACACATGCTGGAG